>CAXAMN010022293.1:0-26527 GCA_963970005.1 Durusdinium trenchii | reverse complement strand
TGTTTGCGTGGCCTCATTGCACTATCAAGTCCTTGGAGAAACCTTGGCGCGGTGTACTTCTGACCACGAACCATGTTGCCATAGTTCCAGGATAAAAATGTCAAGGACTCTGAGCTGGCCAATAAATTAGTTCCATATGGTTCTTCTATTCTTCCCTTGAGGAACCTTCTGCACAGCTCTTCATAGAAGGTGACAAAATCCCAACTGGGTCCCTTGGGACCATATGATTCCAGTTCCTTCTTGAGTTCCTTTTTCGTATCCTCCAATTCTTCTCGAGCATGACCTGCCCTTTCAAGGGCCTTTGGATCGACCTGATACCTGCCATCCAAATAAATGATGCGGTCATCATTGATGAAGAATCTCTTCAAATCATGCTCTGGTTCATGTTCATCATAACAATCAGGTGGAGGTACTGGACAGATATTGCGAATGGATCGAACAAAATCATTCTCGTTGATCCTTGACTGATAATGAGGATGGGAAATCTCACCTTTTCTGAAACAAACATGATTCAGCAATCTTGCATGAGTTTCCCTGAAGCATAGTTGATAAAAGCCAATACCTGGGTCTCCTGTAAGCTCTCCAAGCAACTTCAAAGGTGAAGTATGCAGCTCATAGGTATTGTCAACTTTTGTTGTATCCTTTTCAGCAACTACTTCAGATGGAAAAGATTCTTGGATTTCAGCCTCCAATTTCTTCTCTCCATCATCCTCTCTGACCTCTTTTATTTTCTCCACCGCCTCTTTCTTCTCTTCCATGGTTGCATCATCCTGAACTTCTTCATGAAAATGAGGATCAGGAATCTTATTCAGGCGGCTTTTCTTAGATTTCCGCTGACCTGAAGTATCATCAAGGTTAGCATCCATCTCACCTGATGGTAAGTGCGATGCAGTCGAGTCCTCACCTATCTCTCTTGACAGAAAGTGTGGTGTTGACTCTTCCTTGGCTTCCTCCTGGTCAACTTCCATCTTTGGTTCCTCTGAAGGAAAAACACCTGCATCTTCATCAAATATTTCTTCTTCCTTTCCAGGTTCAACTGCAGGATCTTCTTCAGGAACTTCCTCTTCCATATTCTCATCTTCTAGAAGTGTTCTACTTCCAGTATAGACTTCACCAGTGATAGTGGAGACTCTTGTATAAGGAGGAACTTCTTCACCTGCTTCAAAAGCTTGTTCTGCAACATCCTTGGTGAGCAAGTCCTCTACAAGATTTTCTCCCTCGGTTCTTGGAAGAGGTCCTGAAGTCTCATAAAAATCTGTCCTCTCTGAACTGAAAGCTTCTGTCGCCTTCTCATTGTCCTTTTGATCCCTGAACAGGTGAGTAATCTTCACAGCTTCTCCCTGTAGCACCTGATCACCTCCTCTATACTTGTCGACAATGGAGCGCCATACTGGAACATCATCATCATCAAAATCAAGCTCCATATCATCTGCCAACAGGTATGAGATGTTTTGAGCTGCCTGTTCTTCTTCTTCATCACGTTCCTTGGCAAGCTCCTCATCCTTCTGGATCTTGAAGATACCCTTCAGGATGTCTTGTAGTACCCTTAAGTTCAGCTTCGATGATGGCTCATACGTCCCTGAACTTACAGGCTCAACTACAACACGAGAGCAAGAAATCGCCTCCAAAAACTTGGAATTGTATTGGCGTTCAAACTCTTCCTTCTTGATCATCTCATACAAGGGATCAGAAACTGCAACACGCGCCTGAACATACTCACGAAGTTGATAGCATGCATGTTGCACAAATCTACTGTTGGAGTTGTGAAGAAAACTCTCTAAATGATTCCTGTCACGGTCAATCAAATACCACACAATCCTTGCAGAAAAACGGAATTTCTTGAAGTTCATAGCAAAATGTGTATGATACTTCTCTGGATTCCTTTCTGCTTGTAAGGCGGCCTCTGAAGTCTTGTAAGCTGGGAGATTTGTGTCTGGATCCAAAATCATAAACTCTTCCCACAAGATCGAGTGGTCAAGAACCCACTTGGGAAGCACCTTGATGAAAAAGTCACAAACAAGTTCTGACACAAGGTGCATGACACGACCAATCTCTTCCTCCTGCTTGAAGCGATAGTGCAGTTTGGCAAATAAAGGATTGTTGAATGCTTCCTCCACTGTATTGCCAAAATTATCCCACTGAGGTTCTGGAATACCAAAGTTCCAACCCAGCAATTTGGGATCTCTGCACATATCCAAGAAGCTTGAAAGCTCTACAGAAGCAATGCCATGGTCTGTCAGAATTTCAGCCCAGCGGCGTCCATTCTCCCAAGCACGGATGAAGAAAAACTGTTGGTATCCAGTTTGTGCCAACTCCATCCACTGAGAAATTCCGGGTTCAAAAAAAAAAAAAAAAAAAATGGGGTCTTCCTCTGTTCCATAAACACTTGGACGTAGCAACTTGTACCTTCTACAAAAATATTCTCTCTGGTGCCTTGTCAACCTGTCCCAATCCCTCACGAGGATCACGTCTTCTCCAGTGCTCTGGAGTACACGTGTCCCTACACGATCATGGAGTGATACCATGCCAATGTCATATACCATCCATGGGTTGAGAACCAGGTTGTTGACATTCTGAATGAACCATGTCATCTCACGCTCAGCAACATGAGCAGAGTCATCTTCTTCATCTTGTTGAGGTTCTCCAGAAGTCCTGGCTGTTGAGCTCTTCGAAGTGATGTCCGTCCAAATGTGATCAAAACGAAGAACTTCCTCATCAGCCTTCACCAGTTTTGCCTGATCCTTGCTCAAAACTAATGGGTGAACCATAAACAAGGACCTTGAGGTAACACCATCTCCATCGACAATCAACTTTGGAGTACTATAGCCTAAGATACTCCAAGGATCACGATCATCGATTTCCTTAGGTGCAATCAAAGACCATCCTTGAAGATAATGGCCTTCTGACATCGACTGACGTGACCTCAATCGTGACCGATTGTACTCACGTTCAGGATGATTCTCATATTGGACAAAACGGGCGATAGCACCTAAATCCAAATTGTCCAACCACAAAAGCATATGCCTCTTAACTTGTTTTGTCTCAGGCTCATCGGCATGAATCCTCCTGAGAAGTTCTCTGGCATATGGCTTGTCAATAGATAATCTGGTGAACAAAGCTCGCACTCTCTCTTGTTGCACCTTCTCACTATTGATGAGCTCCATCATCTCCTCTGCGGACTTAGGATTTCTCAACTCCTTAGCTGGCTCTGGAGCATCTCGTGGTTGTGGTTCATCCACACTAATGTCCAAGTATTCGGGCTCCACATCACAATGTGCAAGCACCACTCCATTGTTGCTGAAGTACAGAGGACGTCCAGCCCGAAGCCAAAGAATCACATTAAGCTTCACATACAAAGGCTGTCCATAATCTCTTGGAACCACTGTACCTGGGCCTAAAGGAATGTAAAGCGAAGTTTGTGGATTGCTGTACATAAAATGAACATAATCTCTTCCTTCACCTCTATTCCTTCTATTCCAACTTTGAGGGTCTCTCATCAAACCATACCTCTCAATGCTGGCCCAGTTCTCCCTTCTGGTAACATGAAAAACATGTCCCAAACATCTTGCCTCAATAGAAGTCAATCTATGATTCAACTTCTCTGGACTGATGTTTTGCATGAGTCCTGTATGCCCTTGGTTCACTCCCAAACGCATGGAGAAGGGCATATCGTATTGATTGCCTGTGTTGTACCAAACATTCTTGTCCAAGCGAATCACCAAATGAAATCTTTGCTTCTCATCGCTATGCAATATAGCAAAGAAAGTATTAGGATAAATACGAAAAGGCGATGGCATTCGAGCAGTTCCCTCTGTGATCAGAGGCATAAGCTCTATCATTGCCCTACTGTCCATCAACCTATCGAGAGAACGATCATGTCGTAGCATATAGTTGAGCCCCGTGGCTATCTTCCCATAATCGTTTTGCCTCCACGCGACTCTTGTTGCCACGAACTGCCTACTTCTCTCATATTCATCCTCTTCCTCTTGGGTGACATAGCCAAGAGCGTATCTGGCAATCTCTGCGAACCACCGTACTCGAAAATTGAACTTAGTATGGTTCTCAGGTGCCAAACACATTGCAAGAATGTCGGTTAAGATCAATTCATCCTGCTCTGAGTTCCTATGGAACTCAACTGGCGTACGTGGGCGTCTCAAACGGTTTGCCCAGTTCTGAGGTTGTCCCCAAGGAACCTTTTGTGACCAGTTTCGAGCATACTCAAAGATGTTGACCATATTGGACGCTCCCTGACCGGTCATCTCTGTTGATACAAAGTACACCGGTCAGAGGCCAGTGTCCTAAGTTGTAGAAATGACAGGTATTCAACGATGCAAGGCAATAGTCTTCGAAAGAAAAGTGCTGATCTTGCCAAGCTAATTTGAGCCGCAGGCACAAATTCATGAAAGAAATTCAAATTTCTCTCAAACAAAAACACATGCATTGAATTCTCTCCTCTCACTCTCAGTGCAAAGAATCTCCAAGATAAAACACATCATGTGAAAAGTCAACATGTGTGCATACTGTAGAAAGCCATCCACGCAAATATGCCTTGTGTTCAATAAGAGATCTAAAAGGTGGATGTGCATCAACTTCCTTTAAACAACCGCTGCGTACTGCATCTATCAAAGCTTGTGGACTAGCAGACTTCTTAGTAAGACAGTCAGCGAGACACCACTGAGTGCGTATATGTGACAAGTCAGCAATTGCACCAGAGCATGCTTCCTTCCTAAGCATTTGGATCATATGAATAGTCTCCTGTTGCTCAGGAACATGAGTAGTACTAGCTGTAGTCACAAGATTGTTAGCATCAGTGCGCATGTGAATGTCAGTAGAGTAGCCTGTAATGTCCTTGATCAAGCCTCTAAGCATTTGGCAAGTGCCATAACACTTCATGAATGCATACAACTCTGCAACAGTTGTGGACAGGGTTGTTCTCTTGATCTTGGAAGATTCAAAGAAAATAAGTGAGCCTTTAGTGTTCTTCTGTTTTGCCTTCCTTTGCTCACCCATAAAAATAACCATCGCACGTTGAGAGGATTTGTCACTGTTGTTCCTGAATGCGGCATCTGGCATAGCAATTAACCGTGGACTACCTTCCAGTGGCCAAAAACGTAACTCCATAGGGTCAGTCACGATTTGTTTGCACAGCTTGTTCAGGGCCTTGCAATCACCTATTGTAGGTCCTGCTGATGCTGACGCTGACCTCGAGAATTGGTAGCATGCTTGGAATTGTGTTCTGGATTGTAACCAGTTTACGCTGCCAAGAAGTGATCTGAAGGCTGTGTGCATGTCTTTGTCACACTTTTCCTCATCCTTCAGACCTTTTGGAATGATAATCTCAGTCAATTCCTGAACACAAAGGGATTGTTCTACTGAGATGTACTCCTTCTTCTTGGTCTTCTCTTGCATCTTCCAAGCAACACGTTGTCCAGTAAACATCAGGTCATTAGTGTCCTCATGTCCAATCTTAAACTGTGACTTCACAATATCCTTGAACTGTTTCAAAAAGATATCATTACCTGTCACAAAAAGATCATCAACATGTAAACAACACATACCAATGGGTGACCTATTCTTAGAATTACTGCCATGCACAGGGTCCATAAAATGCTCAAGCAACTCTTCCACAACTTCAGGTGTAAGCTGAGGCGTTTGTGTCACAGTATACATATGTTCTGCAGGAAGAAAAAGACTGACAAGCGTTTCAGCTTCTTCCTCCAACGTCACTGCATTCTTCTCGTTTCTGATATCCTTGTTTGTCTCAAGAAGCCACCAAACACCCTTACGCTTAACTATTGAAGTCCGAAAACAAAAACGCGAACGCGAATACGTAGGTTCGGGAGTACGAAGAGCTTTAGCGCGATAAGCGACTTGAGCATGGCCATTTGCATATTGATGCCAACCTGCCTTGTGCTCTACAGAGTCAAGGAAGTTCTGGAGTTCCTGATCTACCACAGGAGTCCATTTTCCATCCTCTGCCTTAAGCAGGCTACGCGTCACCGTCTTCTCCGACCTATTTCCGTAACACACCGAAAACAGACGTTCTTCACAGAGAAAAGACCTACGAACTTCCTCCGCTGTGTCGTGGAATTCGTTTGGCGGCGCACCTGCTACGTAGAAGGATACCGGTTCCGGTTCGGCTGGCATCTCCTCTGATGAGTAGTTCACAGCCTTAGGAACCCTCAAACATCCGGAGTAGCAAACGTACGTGCACCGATCGGCTCGAGTCGGAACTAATCTGAGTGAGTGCAAAAACTTGTCGAGTCGATTCCACCAGCGACGAGGCGCATCACTCAATCCGTACACTGAACGGGTGCACAATCCGACGAGATACGGAGGCAATCCGATATCGGTCGGAAGTTGAACGTGAATAACGCGTCGCTCGAGGTCGTAAAGTTCCCCCTGAAGAAAGGCAGTTTTCAAGTCGATGTGTAACAGGTCCCAAAAAGAAGAGGCTGCATGTTGACATGCTACGCGAAAACCATACCTGGTCGCTGTTGGCGAGTCCGTCTGGAGGTCCCATTTCTGGGCATCTTGGAAGCCTCGACAGACCCATCTGGCCTTAAACTTCTTAAAATTGCCATCTTTGTCAATCTTGATGGTCAGGACACATCGACCGGTAACATAGTTATCGATCTTATGCTTTCTTCGGTCTCGATACTTCATCGCAGTAAAGTCTAAAAAGCTGCGAAACTCCTCTAGTTTAGCTTGCTTGATCTCCTTCGCATACTTCCGGAGCACTTCCGGAGTAATCACACTCTCTGCCTTCGGCGTCTTCTTAGCCGCTGTCTTCGCAAGATACTGGCAGAATTGTGCAAAGCCTTTCGGATCATACGAGTTAAAACTCGGAGGAGCTTGGTTCGGACCTATGACACAAAAATCCATGTCATCAAAACTAACAAAAAGATTTTTCTCATCGTCCAGATCCTTGTCTGGATCCTTCTCAAAACCTTTCACATCTTCTTCATCAAAAATAGGTTCTAAATCTGTCTCATTTGAATCAGTCGTCTGATTGTCGTCATCTTCGACTGTGCTCGTAGGCACGGGAATGTCGGCTGCTTGTGGCTGATTCGAACTTGATGCTGTCGGATTCTCCGAATGTCCAGGAAAGAAACTTCTTGGCACTGACTTCGGAGGTGCCGGAATAGGTTCGTCATGTCCCGGTAACTGAACCTTAGAACGTTTTATCTGAAACTTCACCTTCGCCTTTGGCAAAGCATCAGTTGAGTCCACAGAAAGCTTCCGCGTGTGCTTACTGTGACGTTCACGATTCTCCGGAACATATGGTTCTGGCTCCGGCGTGTTCGAATCTGGCGACGGTACGAACGGATGAACGGGATCCGTATCACTCGGAAACCCTATCGGTGGTTGACCCGGATCATCTGGCGGACGGGATTCACTCGTAATCTCCGGCATTGCCTCTTCCGGATCGCTCGATGGATATCCGAGTTGCTCTAAAGGAACATCGGGATTTCCGAACTGATTCGGACCAGCTACGGAACCTGTCGGAGGCGGTCCCGGAGGTTGTCCACCCTGGTGATCATCAGGGTTGCCACCCGGTCCATCACCAGGCGGATACATATCTTCATCATCTGGATCAAAATACTGCTGTTCCCCCGAGACGGGAATCGGCTCATAAGCCATATCATCATCCATCGGTGGTCCGTAGTCTGGAGGTTGATCCTTTGGATCCTCTAGAGCTACTTCATCAGGAGTCACAATGCGCTTCACGGCGCCTGTCGTCTCTGCTTCGTAAACTATCATACTCCAATGATCTACCAAAACTGTTCATGATGAGGAGACAGTTGTGACACAAACATAAAGAAAACCTGATGGTATTTTCCTGGCTTCCACATAATCAACACTGCATCATCCTCAGAGTTGAAGAGAGGATGCACTCTACCAAAAGTACCACGATAGACCTTACATCTCTCAAAATACATCTGTGGCAAGGTTCTTCGTCTAATCTCCTTCAGGCCTGGAATCAATGACACAATTCGAGAATCAGAGGATGTTGTCACATCAAACTCTGATCTCTGAGGTAGTGCATCTACCTGCCTCAAGGTTCTGATCAGTTCAGTAGTAGTGAACCTTTGTGGTAGTATGTGTCGAAGTGGAACCGGAATTTCCGTCGTCTCTTCCGTTCTTACGGAATTCAGCAAAATTGACTGATGAGCTTCTCTCTCTAACAAAAGAGCTGTTCCACACAAACTTCCAGAGTCATAATTCTCCAGAAGATCTTCAATAAGAAAACTCTGACGCTTATCGGAAGTCTCACTATAAGGAAGGAAACGATTCATCTCAACCAAAAATGAAAATGGAAACTTCTTCCAGTCAGGATCCTTAAAGTACTGGTTGCTTCTAGTGGCTTGCACTGTTTTAGCTTGAAATGAACAGTCACCAATACCTTTCCATCCTTGGCAGGATGCATAGGAATGGAAGACTGTCACGTAACTCATTCCCTTCGGACAATAACAAAAACAATTCATATTCACATCAAAGTTAAAAATCGGATCCTTCAACGAAGAAATGCACTTCTGCAAAAACAAACAAAACTTGTTTCCTTTGGGAACAGTCACAAACACATGTTTCTTCCTTCTCAACTGCCACTCAATCACATTACAACATAGCAACCAAATAGAAGCTCTGTTCTGTTTGGGAGAAGGGTTGTTGATCACTATACAGTGGGGCTGCAATCTCTCCAGTTGCTGCCAAATACCATCTTGACCCTTCCACGTGGAAAAGTTGTATCCTGCCTTGAAATCCATAGGAGATGCAACTTTAACACCATTCCTTGAAAGGAACCAAGATAATCCACTGTTTCCATGAAGTAACTCAACAACATCAGGATGATCATCATTACGGAAGAAAAAGGACTGTTCTCCAAATTCGGCATCAACATACAATTCGTGATCTTCACGTAAGTTCTCCGGATTCTCATCGTCTAATGACGGAATGGAAACATCATGCCACTCATCGTGATCACGTCTAACCTTTGACTGATTCACACGTATCACTGCCTTACCAGTATTGGCTTGGACCATAGCTCCTTCTTGTCCAAGTACTGTGGCACGAACCCAACGTCCTTTATCCTTGAACTTTGATGAATCCTGAGTCCAAACAAAAACCTTCTCTCCTTGGAAATAAGGACCGTCACTTGGCATAGTCCTTCTCGCAAGATCTGCTCGAAGGTCCTGAGCTTGTCGTGCTTCTTGATGAGCTCTCAAAGCCACACGTTGTAGTTCCAAATTTGTACGATCTTGTGCGGCGGCATTAGCTGACAATTGCTCAGGGCTTGCGGTCTCAAGGTCAAAAAGATCTGGTGGACGTCTTCCAGTTGCTATCTCTATTGGTGAATATCCACTGATAGTCAACTGACAATTTCTTGCCCAAACTACCTTCTTGACCACTTCTCTGACCGTAACACCACGAAAACGTGGGTCATCCAGATCTACCTTCATAACATGCCACATACGTTTGAACAAACGTACAGCTGTCTCTGCTCGATTCGGCCAAGGAGTTCTTGGCCCACAAGGACATTGTTGTATACCATGGAACCTGTAGTATTCAACAAAAGCATCGGTGAAAAAGGCTTCGTCTCCTACGATGGCCTTCGGAACACAGTTGTTCTCATCAGACCATTGCCTCAATGCTTGGATGGTGGTTTGATCTATGAGGTCTTTCTGCGCCGTAGCCCAGAGAAGATTTGTGGCGCCATCAAGAACAAGTAGAATGATATACTTGTTCTTGTGAAGTTCAACCTCACAATGATCAGCAAAAACAACATCACCAAAACATGAAGCTCTAATACCGGAGACTCTGGCTCGTGGCGGAGGTGCCACTGAAGTGTTACAAACACGGCAGTTCCTGACAACTGACTCATACTTCTCTAAAACAGAGTCAGGAAGCTTCAACATAGAAACACGTCTACGAAACTGAGTAGGACTCATATGGTAGTGCTTCACATGAAGCTTATAAAGCTCTACCTTGTCCTCCAGTCTCTGTAACATCTTCCTATATGCCGGTGTCATTGCAACAACTTCACTACCAGGTAATGGGATTGAAATCCGCCTAGGCTCAAGAGCGCCATCACCTGGTTCAAGTGGTTCATGTTTATCACTTGATGGTCCTTTTGATGCTTTAGGAATTTTTACAAGTTCACCTTCTGGCCTCTCAGGTGGTTCTGAGGGAGCATACTCCTCAAGATCATCACCCTTTAAATCATTCTGAGGCTCAGATGGTTTCGACTTGTGTCCTTTCCAAAATGGATCAAAACCCTTGGAAGTATACCGAAACTTTGGCGGCGCGGGCTTTTCCGCGGCACTGGATGGCGCACCTTCCTTCTCTGATGAGAAGCCTGGTTCCCTGTCCTTTGCAATGGGAACCTTCTCTGAGGAGGAGCGCACCACTGCATCGGGATCACCAATGCCACGGTGCTCAATGCCAGCCTTCCTGATCTTTAGATCTGGAATTTTGGCATCTGGTTTGAACTTAAAAATTGTTCTACCACGCCATTCATAGCCAATTTGTAGGTCCTTCCATTTTGCCTTGCGCCAATCATCTAGCTTCTTGATTTCTTCTCCTCCTTTCTTCTTCTTGATGATTGTCAGTTGCAAGTCTTCCAGTAAGTCAGTGTCTACAGGACAGGACTTAGTTGCTGGAAAAAGAATCTTTCTATAATCCTTGTGGCGACGTATCAGTTCTCTCTTGTGAACATCTACTTCCCAGTAGTCAACCACAGGATATGCATGTTCAGCTACATCTTCATCACTATTGAGGTCAACAGAGATATGACCATATTCATAGTGAGTGAAGTGAGAGTAAAAACTCTTCTCGCGCCGAGTCTGCAAATTCACGTCAGACAGATACCATGCAATATCTTGGAAGTCCAAGACAAGATGAGTACTGGCTGCAACCTTCAACTCCAAATATTTGATACCAAGAGGCACCGATGTCAGATAAGCATGTTGAGGTGTCAGCCTGAGTTCAAAGCCTAAGTTCCTCATCTGTGGCAAGCTCATAAGCAAAGGGACTTCTCCTTCTTCCACTATGTCGAACTCTGTATGGTGGATCGTCCATGCGCGATCATACATGTAAATCACCAGTTTCTGCGAGCAAGTAGCCTTCTGGGAATTGGCAAAGTAAAACTTGCTCTTGGTAGACTCAAAAGAATACCATAATCCACAATCTGGGTGATTGTCGACATAGTTGCAAAAATGGTCGACTGCTCGCCTTGATCCCATAGCTCTAGTGCATCCAATGTCCAGGATTGCAATAGTCGGCGGGAAGCGATTCTCAGTCAAAAATGAAATGGCCTGCATCTCCTTCACTTCTTCCTCAGCGCTCATAAGCGCAAAGCCATCAGGAGCCTTTGTGAGCATCTCCTTTGACAAAGAGTACCTCACAGGGGCACTCATGCCATTGAAGATCGTCTCACCATTGTTGACCGCACAGTCAGCTTCATCTTGACATGAGGTCATCATGCCTGACAGCAAGTCCACCTCACTGTCATGGACTTCAGCTGCTGCTGTCACACAATGTGCAAAGAAACCTTGTTGACCTCCTGATGCTTGTGAAGATCTTGAAGGTGCAGGTAAAGAACGTGACTGTTGTTGATTTGCATAGTTTGCATCTTGTTTGCCATCTCCTTTATCTTTTCCTTTTCCTTTCTTGCCTTTTCTCTTGCCTTTTCCTTTTCCCTTGTGGGAAAACCATGCTTCTTCAAGCTGTTGCCAAAAGTCATTGGCATCATCATATTCTCCTTGAAGATAGTCATTCATATCTTCGGCAAGGATGGCATCATATGCTACTTGGTTTGACTCCCAAGCGTCCTCATAAGGATTCTCTTCAAAGTATTCATCTGGAAAAGTTGTCTGTTGCTCATCAGCAAAATGGCCTTTACCTCGTCTCTTTCCTTTTCCTTTTCCACGAGGTCTGAAGAATCTGCGGCCTGATCTTCCTTTACCTTTTCCTTTTCTTCTTCCTTTTCCTTTGCCTTTTCTGGCTCTTCTTCCTTGGAATCTCCTTTGGAACCACGAGAAGTTTTGATCATCATATACCCAAAAGACATCGTCCAGGGCATCTAAAAATCCTTCTGTTCCATCTTCTTCATCTTCGGCCCAATAGCCACATGTACCATCGAGTTCTCCTTCGTCTAGTACGAGAAATGATCTTCTACCTCCAGCACCTGTCGGCTGCATCAAAGGATTATCTACTGAAGTCTTTGTCGCGCAGAACATCTCGATGAACACTGTCCTCAACTCTGTTGTAGTATATTGCTGCAGGACCCTGCCACGATGAGTCATCAAGGAAGTCAAAGTGTTTCGCTGGTCCTGAGACAAATCTGCAAGTGACAGCATGAGTAAGGCAATCAGATTTTCTCCTAGAGGAAATTCGTTCTGATGAAAAGTCCTCATATTGCCATTGATGGTCTGCATGATTTCCTGAATCCTTTCTGCCGTTGGCGCTACTCCAGTCAACGCTGCATCTGCCTGCATCTGTGCTAGGACTTGTGGGTGTGCTTGAGTGACTGGTTCTAACATGTCCATCCAACTGCTCATAAGCCTTTGGAGTAAAATCTGGAATCTTGTCATCCATTTCATCATGTCAGCTGATCCTCGATTGAAGCGCACGAATTGCATGAACCTATACAGGAATACATTGGTTGATCCTTTCACGAAATATGGTCGTAGTACTCGTTTGAAATATTCTACGCCGGCTCCTGGTGGATCATTTGCCTTCAATGCATCTCTGTCTAAAACACGCTTGTATACAGCTGCTTCTCCTTCTAATCTGTTTCTCAATGCTGGTCCTCTTTTCTCATCTTCCAGCTCGGTGATATCACACCAATCGTCTATGGCATCCTCATAGGAAAACCATGAAGTCTTTCCATCATAAGATGGGGGCACCTTTGTAGTGACCTGTGTTGTCATTGCTATTGCTGCTGGTTCTCTTCTCACATGCCTATTCACGTAGGCTGCTGGCTCATAAGCCACATCCGCATCAGGCTCTTCCCAGTCGTCAATCCAATCCATGGCCGTTTGCCCACTAGCAAGTCTATGCCTAGGAAAGGAGCTCACCTGGGTCTTCCAGGATCACTGCTCCGCTACCACTGAAAGAGTGACTAGGGCGTACACGGTAGAGGTGCAGACCGCTAGTGTCTTTTATGCGCAGAGTCTTATCCTCTTGCTCTTTGAGCCTTGAGCCAGTCAAGCATGGACACACTATATCAGCTGTTGGAGTGGAACCCTGTACAGGTAGGCTCTACTTTTCAGGGGGGGGCACGACTACTACTACTTCTTCGTAGCACAGGACGCGTCCTTGTGGCCCTCGTAGCACAAGATCCTTCTGCAGGGTTTCGTAGCCTAGGATCCTTCTTTGAGGTCTCGTAGCACCGGCAGGGGGGGGGGCGCGACTACTACTATTTTCCCACTCCGGGGGGGGGGGGGGGGGGGGGGGAACGACCACGACTAGTTTCTCGTAAGACAGGATGCTTCTTTTATAGCCTTCGTAGCACAGGATCCTTCCTAAAGGCTCTCGCAGCACTGAATCCTTCTTTGAAGTCCTCGTAGCACAGGATCCGTCTTCAAGATCCTCGTAGCACAGAATCCTTCTTCAAGGACCTCGTAGCACAGGAGCCTTCTTTCAGCTCCTCGTAGCGCAGGAGCCTGCTTGGAGGCCCTCGTAGCACAGGGACGGCGGGGGGTGGCCACAAGTACTACAACTTCCCACAGGATCCTGCTTTGAGGTCCTGGTAGGACAGGAGCCTCGTCAAGGGCCTCGTAGCACAGGGCCGGGAGGGGGGGGGGGGGGGCCCCCCCCTCCTCCTCCTTTTCCCAATTCGAGGGGGGGGGGGGGCCCACGACTACTACTAGTTCGTCCTTGCACAGGATGCTTCTTTCAAGTCCTCGTAGCACAGGATCCTTTCAGCACCTCGTAGCACAACAAGATTTGTGAGGAAAGCCCTCGCAGCACAGCATCCTTCTTTCAAGGCTCGTAGCACAGGATCCTTCTTGAAGACCCCTGGTAGCACAGGGAAAGGGGGAGTGGGCACGACTACTACTACCTTCACACTTCGAAGGGCAAGGGGGGGAGAAACGACTACTACGTTCTCGTACCACAGGATGCTTCTGTATGGCCTTCTTTCAAGTCCTCGTAGCACAGGATCCGTCTTCAAGATCCTCGTAGCACAAAATCCTTCTTCAAGGACCTCGTAGCACAGGAGCCTTCTGTCAGCTCCTCGTAGCGCACGAGCCTGCTTGGACAGGAGGCCCTCGTAGCACAGGGACGGGCGGGGGTGGCCACGAGTGGCACAGCTTCCCACAGGATCTGGCTTTGAGGTCCTGGTAGGACAGGAGTCTCAAGGGCCTCGTACCACAGGGCTGGTTGGGGGGGGTGGCTACGACTACTACTACTTATCCCAGTTGGAGGGGGGGCCCACGACTATTAGAATGTCGTCGTTGCACAGGATGCTTCTTTCAAGTCCTCGTAGCACAGGATCCTTTCAGAACCTCGTAGCACACCAAGATTAGTTAGGAAAGGCCACGCAGCAGAGCATCCCGCGCGCTTCCAGGCCCCTAAGAACAAGTCTGCGGTATGAAAAATAATCATGACCCAGCTGGTCTTCGCCCAGCACACCGGACGACAACCGTTTCACAGCTGGAGGTCAGGCCAAGAAGGCCCGGAAAACAGGCAGAAGCACGAAAGAGACTGGCAAGAAAAGACCATTCCACACAAAAAATTACCTCGCCAGGCGGGAAAAGCCTGCAGGCCGGTTTTTGTTTGCAGATCCAGCAGCAGTGGATCCCAGTGCCCGGCTTTGTGCACGAGCACCAGGATCCACCCGCACCTAGAGCAGCGTCTGCAGATCCAGCAGCAGTGGATCCCAGTGCCCGGCTTTGTGCACGAGCACCAGGATCCACCCGCACCTAAAGCAGCGATACCAGGCCATGCAACGAATTCGAGAAAGCACTGCACAAAGACACTCACTCGACCGGAGCGGCCCACGCTGCGACCGACGAGAGCAGCGACGAAGCCGCTGCCAGGTCCGGCGCAGTGTCCTCCAAGAGCGGCGCGTTGGCAGGCCGCTGGGCCAAGGTCTCAGCAAGGCCCAGCCCATGGTGCGCCGCAAGGTCGACGCCCAAGACACGCAAAACATCCAGAAAGGTCCGTCGTGCCAGGCCGTCCTCAGTGGGCACCGGGCGCTTCACTGCCAGAAGCCGTTTCGGCCCGTAGGGATTCGTAGTGAGTCCACAAAGGCCAACAGACAGCCGCTCCAGGAGCATCACTGCTCGCCAAACGAACTGCAGCTTGCTCTCGGCAGACGCACCCGGGAAGCTGTCCCGCGCAAAGTAGTGGGAGCGCAGGGCTGTGGAATCCAACCAGACAGTGTGCATTT
Source organism: Durusdinium trenchii (assembly GCA_963970005.1). Taxonomy (NCBI): domain Eukaryota; class Dinophyceae; order Suessiales; family Symbiodiniaceae; genus Durusdinium; species Durusdinium trenchii. Next base: position 11,130 of record CAXAMN010022293.1, on the reverse strand, counting down.
GGAGCAAGATGGCCGCAAAGGGAAGGAGCTTGGAGCGATGGGCAGGAGGCACCGCATTGATGAAGTCCTCGGCGTCCATGCGCCGCATTGCGACAATCTGGTCCCCATGGGTACGCACAGCATCCTTTTCCCTGCGCTCAGCCTTCTCATCCTTGCCGGCTCCGTCCTTCCTGCCAAGCTCAGCCGCAAACTTGGACGTCGCCTCCGCCACAAGTTCACAGTAGTCGCCCAGCAGCTCCGCGGCGCGGAGCGCTGAAACGGAGACCGTGGTCGGCCACGCTTGTGGATCACGTTGGAGAAAGCTGCATAGCACATTGTGCCAATTCAACGCGTGGCGCAGGTGCTTGCCTTTGAGCTTTCCATGGCGCTTGCTGAGCTCGTGCTGGACCAGGAACGTTTCCTCCTGCGCAATCCGGGCGTCAGCGGCCATGCAGTAAGAAGGGCGTGCAACCCTACCAAAAAATCAGCAACACGAACAAGAAAAAACAGCCCCAAAACCGCATTCGACGCGCGCGATCCCGATCGCGAACTCGCCGCGGTGACCCGACGCAGGCGTGCGGCCACAGTCCACATAAGAACGTGAAAGCCAAACGTGCAGGCGCGCGCTTCCCAGCCTGGAGCTGCACGTGCGCATCAAAGGCCCGCGCGAACGTGGCAGCTGCCTCGTCCTCGTCACTGAAGGAATAGTTGAGGAACGGGTACTCCAAGTGCCAGCTGAACGCAGCCGCGGACCGATGCTCTTGGGCATGTGCCTGGTAAATGCGCCAGAAGCGGTCCACAAGGCTTTGCTCCAAATTGTTGGAACCACGATGGTTCCGCAAGCGCTGGTTCGCATCCTCGATCCCACGAGCGCGCTTCAGCGCCGGCCGAGTGTAAAAAAAACAAAGGCGCCCCCGCAACCCCAGCGGGTCCGGTTGCGCAAACATCGGCCACACGTCCTCCAGATGCAGCGCACCGCAGACGGCAAGAAACGGAAAGGTCATGTCGAACGACCGGCCTTGATTCACGACATCTCGTTGCCAGGACATGCGTTCCCACAACTGTGTCGCAATGGCTCGGTTCAAGCCAAATTCCGCCTGCAGCCACTGTACAAATTGCAGCCCCTCGACCAGAAATCCGGAGGCCGCGGTCCAGTCAGGGAACTGGCTCATACGAAGCCCGATGCCCTCCAAAGACCCCGTGCCAAGGCGCAGTGCGAGCGGCTGCAGCTTTGACAACCGCTCTTTGAGGAGCGCCTGTGCGTCTGCCCCCGGTTGCGCTGCCTGGCGCAGACGCGCACATTCTGCAGCGCGAAACCTGTTGACCTTCTTCTCGAGGCCATGGAAAACGTTTTGGTAGAGACGAAGCAGGTTGGAGGTGTGACAGCTGCCCGGGTGTAGAAAGAAGGACCACGTCAGAGAGAAGACCGTGAAACTAGCCAAAGGATGCAGCCGAGCATTCGGCGTGAGAAAACTGGCTAGAGCCAACCCGCAGAGCATCACCCAGGGCCACGCTACGGTCTGCGTAGCCGCGATATCCTTCCAGAGCGAGACCAGCTCCGGCGGCGCCAGCTGCTCCAGCGCCCCGGCAGGGAAGACAGCTTCGGCTTCCAGTTTCTGGAAAAACTCGTCAACCTCCTCGCCCGTGGGCAGGCGTGCGTCACGAGGCTTAGCCATGAGCACGAGGCGGCGAGACTCCGATGAAGGCCCGGAAGCTGACTGGAGCACCACTCTCAGAAAGACATGCGCAAGCACCGGCGCAGGCCGCGTCCGCCAAACCCGACAACACACCCACACACCAAAGGCGAAGCGTGTCGCAAGAACGTTCGTCCGGGCATTTCTTGCAGCGCCGACGGAGCCGAGGGATGCTTGTGACCCCCCGCCCCAGCCATGCCAAGGTAGCTGATCGCAGCGTGACAAAAGGAATCACAAGAGACCCTCCGCTTGCATCGCCCGAGCGCACACCCGGCAAAGTTCGTAGCTACAGCCGTGCAGGAGCAAAATCCACCCACAGGGTGTCACCCAGCGAATGCACGCGGTCGTCGTTTCCAACGATTCAGAGAGGGTCTCAAACCAGACTAGCTTACAAGGCGGCCTATCCGCGTCGGAAGGACGCTGCCAGTGGTATTTCCCGGCTCCCCAGATCCCGACACCGCGCGGGTTGCGGCGCAACCGCACAGGCGACACGGGCGAATTAAGTTGCTGCACCGCTTCGGGCACAACGGAGGCGACATCTGGTCGCGAAGGCGTTCCGGCCGCGGCCATCGACGCACGCGGGCGGCGTGCGCGCACGCGCGGCTCCGGTGACGTGCAAATAGACGTGTTAAACAAATGAATTAGGATCTGTACAAACACCCGAAAGACGGGCGGAGACATGCAGCTGGCCGAACGTACAAACGGATCCAACCATGAGAAGAATTGCTCAGCCGTCTGCGTGTTCAGTCCCTGCAGCGCAGCGTGCTGTGCGCGCTGCACCTCCGGCGTGTACAGAGGATGGCTCTCGTCCAGGCAGCTGGTGTGATTCTGTGCATGAAAACCGTCAAGGACGTAAGTCAAAGCAGCCAATGCGGCCGCTGTGGGCGTCCGCTCCTTCCGGAGCGGGTGCCGCGCAAAACGAGCCAGGGCACACGCGTTGTCGTAAATCACATACTGGAGCGGTGGCCGTGCATCGCCATCCTCCGGCGTCAGCGAAGAGAGCAACGCATAGACTTGAGTCAGTGACTCCGCGTGCGCCAAAGGCACCGCGGAGCAAACCCTGCCGCAAGGGAGCATCGCCACCAGCAAGCCTCCATAAGACCGGCGGGGCAGCAGCACAACCTTGTCGATGCCACATGGATTGACATCATCGGCCTGCGACCGAAGCTCCGGTTCCACAGCATCGTGGAAAGCCGCATCGCCAGGCACCTCCGGTTCCGCCGGCAGGTGGGCCGACGAAGCCGCAACACGTCGGCGTCTTTTGCGACGATCGTGTTGCTCCGCCAACCGCTGCTCGTAGGCCTGGATGGCGGCAGTGGACAGAGCGGAACCCAAGCACCACTCCGACGAGCCAACCACCTTGTAGGAGCGCACTCCGTCCACGTCGCGATGTCGGAGAATGCGCTGGTCCGCAGCAGCAGCCAGTGCTCCGTCCGCTGCATGCATGCGACAGTACCTGCGACCGACGAGGACGACGACGACGACGAGGACGAAAGATCGTGCTCAGGGTGGAAAAATAAAGAAAACCCGCAATGCCCGAACAAGGACAACTTGCCCATGGCTGGTACAGTCCCAGCCGCAAATGCCCGGGAGCAGGTCCACGCTGACAGCCAAACATGACGGAGCAGTTGATGGCCGGGTATTCCACCACTCTGCCCTCCCGGTGGTTACACAAGGAACACGTCATCCCGTACTTGGCATCCAGAGTGACTGCAGGCACGGCGCACAGGTGGCAGACATGCTCCCGGAAATGAATGTCTCGCACCAAGCCGCTCAGCAAGGGCAGGATTCGCTCCAAAATCCCTTGCCATGCCTGAGTCTGATGCTGCCCATCCAGCGGCCATGCCACGGAACGCAAAACATGGGGCGCTCGGTGCCACAGCAACGTCAATGCCTCCAACAACAGCCAATGTTGCTCAAAACGAAGACAGTCATGCTTGCGATCAGCCGGAAGCGCATGCAAGTCAGCTAGCATCTCCACAAAGCCGCTGAAAGGAGCGCGCACGCGCAGCAGGGCTGCGCGCATCAACCACAGAGCCCTGACCTCGATGAAGGCTTTGCCGTTCTTGCGCGGACAAGCCACAATCTGCAGGAAGTCTACATCCTCCGGCGCAGCCACACAAAAACAGGAAGCACGTGCACCGGGACGACTGCACCACACGTTGCTGTACCATGCATGGCAAGACCTGCATGTGGCTCGCCGCCAGGCGACCTCTTTCCACCCCATATGCAGCAGGAAAGCCAGCGCGACGTGCGCGGGTTGCACGTCCAAGGCGCACCCGCAGTCCACGCAGCGCGTGGTGACAGGTTGGATGAGCGTGGCCTCCGGCGCGACACCATGCAGTTGCAAAGGCGCTCCACCTAGCAATTCCGGCGCCTCCCGGAGCACCTTCTCGTAGACACTCGCCACGACCTGTTCGGTGCAGGCGAAATGGAAGAGGTCGCGAAGGACCTGCACCACGTGCTTTGCACGGAGCTCAGGAGCCGCAACGGCATGACCGCGCGCCAACACACCGAGATGCGCGACCTCCAACGGCCGCAACAACGTGGAAACATCGCCCGCCCACGGCGCCGACGTGGCGGCGGGGCGTGCGCACTCACTCCTGAAAGAAATGGCTGCGGAGCAAGAAAGCCAGGCTCAAGCAAACCCCTGCCGCGAGAAACGGAAAGACGACGACAGCCGCACGCACGAAGCCGTGAGACGCCGACGCGAGGCACCCCGAGCTGGCGCTCCAAGCAGGTCGCTGTCGAGAGCACTCTATAGTACGCGCGACGAGTCTGCTGGTGAGACCCGCGAGCCGTGCCAGTCTAGAGAGATGAATTAAAAAACCGCACCCTTGCGGGCACAGTGCGTGTTGGATGGCGAAGCCTCACGCAGGACGCGCCGCTGGCGGCGCGCGACCTGGGAAGAGCACCATCCAAAGCGTCAAACATGGGAAATCCACACAGCACTCGACCTCAAGCAGATGCCACCACAGCTGCAAAGCGGCAGGCGACAGTAAGCAGCACTGGGAGGCCAGCAAGTAGGCGCACGCGCGCCGCAACTTGGCCTCTGCAGCCAGCTCGATGCCAAACACCAGGTCGTGGTAGTAGGACCCACAAAGCCAAGGCGACGTGCGCGGATCCCCTCGCAGCAGTTGCTGCAGGGAGCCCATAGCTGAGCGGCTGACCCGTGCATCGACCAGACCACAAATATAAGCACGTAGCACCACGTGAAACGGAAAGGCCACAGCGCAGCGAACAGGACTAGGCGCCACCAGGCCCACCGGGGCCGCCGCGGGGTCAGCAGCCAGGTCCTCGTCGCTGTCCACCATATCCGCCCAGCGCATGGCGTCGCCGCACCACCCCCACACGCTCACGGCCCACAACTGTTGCTATACCTGGCTCGGCAGCGCTGCAAACCCTGTCTGGCAAGCCTCAACGAAACAAACACACAGAACAAAACATGCGACGGGCATCAAAAACAGACGTCCACGGCATCCCCCAGCCCCGGTCCAGACTGACCACGCCGAGGCCGGCCGCGGCGCAGGGAGGTTTTTGCGATGACGACCAGGGCGCGACTTGAGTCTGGGATGACCGGCTTTGTGCACAGAACGTCCAAACCCCGAGCCCGGACCCTGCTGGCCGGCATGGTGCGCACAGGTGTCAGGCGTGCGCTGTATGGGAACGTGCAGGGACTCATCCGACCAACCATGGCCCCTCGCTGTCCGAATTTGAATCCGAGAGTTCCCACACGGAACCCTCGTTGGAGGCATGCGCCGTGGACGAGTCCGCTTCAAAAAACAGCAGCACTATCCCCAGGTTGCCGTGGACTAGGTAGAGGGCCAACACATCACCCTCCGCCCCGGCGACGGGCCAATGTCTGTACAAAGCCGTTCCGAACGGAAAGAGGTGGCTCCAAGCCGCCGGTATGGACGGAATTCGCACATCCGGCAGCCAGAGCTGCATGCAGAGGCTGCTTTGCAACCAGTGCATGGCGGCGGTGAGCGTCGGATCCGCCGCAGGGCCGACGCAGTTCATTGCCACAGGCCAGCGGGTGAAACTGGTACCTGCCAACGTCAGAATCCCCCCGAGGTCGCCGGAGTTCGCCAGGCTCAGGCCATAGTAGCGGCGACACAACGTGTGCAAGCCATGTGGCGCCAAGTGTAAATCCAAGACGTACACAGGCCGCACTGGCTGGCGAGCCATGGGGAGAACCACACCGTGCTCCTCCAAGGCGGCCAGGTGGTTCTCCGCAACATGGGTAAGCTCGTCTAGGAGCGCATCCAAGGGCCGCAGCAGCCGCGCTGTGGACGACGAAGCGAGCGCGAAGACCACGCCGACGGAGAGCGGGAGCCACGACAGAATGTCGACCAACCACATCTGCTCGGACAGCGAGAACAGAGACATCTGGACACCGGGTACCCCGCCTGACGAACCAAAAGACTGCAACGCGAAGTAACACCTCAGTGCAACCGTACGTAACCCGTTGCGGTTAGTTCCTGAACACGAACTATACACATACAGCGCCGAAACGGGGGGGGCGCCACAAAATCTGCATCTCGTGACCGTCCCTGCGCCTGCCTCATCAGCGTGACAGTGGCAAGCTGCTGCATTCGACTCGTGTCCGCGCATTCGCCCCCTTCACCTCTCCGGCCACCGTGTGGTTCAGACCGAATGCGGTCGGTCCGTCGGCAAGGTTGTCCCATGCGGGGTCGGGATTCGCCACAAAAATCTGCAGCTCGTCCCCGTCCCTGCGCCTGCATCATCACCGTGACAGTAGCTAGCTGCTGCACTCGACTCGTGTCCGCGCACCGTCCGCCGTCACCTCTCGGGCCACCGTGTGGTTCCCACGGGCAGCGCCCGCTAGCTCTGACCGCGCGCCGCTCCCGGAGGCCGACGGGTGCGCCACAAAATCTGCATCTCGTCCCCGTACCTGCGCCTGCCTCATCACAGCGTGACAGTGGCAAGCTGCTGCCTTCCCCCCCCCCGCTCTTTAAGGTTGTCCCATGCGGGTCGGGATGCGCCACAAAATCTGCAACTCGTCACCGTCCCTGCGCCTGCGTCATCAGCGTGACAGTAGCTAGCTGCTGCACTCGACTCGTGTACCGAGGGCACCCCCTGCCCCCGGCCCCCTCTGCACGATGATAGGTAAAAACCAATCAATAGCGGAGACCGGACACGCATGCCCTCGGACCGAAATCCACCTCGGTGGAAACAGACAGGAGCTGGAGCGCCGGAAACGTGAGCTCCCTCGACGATGCGTGGTGTCGGCTGAACGGTGTCTCGCAGGAGTGGCGTTTGATCAGTGTTGTTTGCGGAGTGGTGTATGATGAATGCTGTGTGCTGAGTGCTGCATGATGAGTGGTGCTTGATGACTGGTGTCTGATGCGTGGTGTCTGCGGGAGGGTGTGTGATGAGTGGTGTGTGATGCGTGGTGTCTGATGCGTGGTGTACGATGAGGGGTGTATCAGGAGTGGTGCCTGCCCGTTGTAAAAGAACACGCAGCTCATGTTCGCAGCGGCAGAAGCACGGGCCATCACCAAATCATGAACCACCGATCCGTCCGGGCCGCGCCGGGTTTTTGGCTCGCTCGCCTCGGATCCTTGCGCGCATGCCAGCCGATGTGGCCGGCAACCAAAAGACCAAACGCCTGCTGTCGCCGCTTGGAGAGAGGACCTCCGACAAATCCCGGGGGCGAGCGGAGCTGAACTCTATGCGCTTAGACTTAGTCCGAAGGTGCTGGAGGTCTCCGCTCCGCGACAGTGCCTTAGGCTTCTCGAAAATGGGTCAACGCAGAAGCGCTTGTTTTCAGCGCTCGGCGGTCTCCAAATACCAAACTCGTCCTCACGGAGTCGCTTCCGAGACGTGATGTTGGGATCCAGCAACAAAATGAGAGCGTAATCCTGTACTAGTGAGGCCAGGAGCCCCTGGTAGCGTCCTTGCACCTAGTAGCGATGCTCTTTGTTACTAGTAGCAAGAATGCTCCTAGCAGTAAGGCCAGGAGCCCCTACTAGAGTTCTTCCTCCGAGTAGTACGGCCAGGAGTCCCTAGTAGCGTCCTTGCACCTACTAGGATTATGGCCAGGAGCCCCTGGTAGCGTCCTTGCTCCGAGTAGTAAGGCCAGGAGTCCCTAGTTGCGTCCTTGCTCCTAGTAGTAAGGCCAGGAGTCCCCAGTAGCGTCTTAGGAGTAAGGCCAGGAGCCCCCAGTAACGTCCTTGCTCCTAGTAGCGATGCCAGGCGCCCCTAGTAGCGTCCTTGCTCCTAGTACTGAGGCCAGGAGCCCCTGGTAGCGTCCTTGCACCCAGTAGTAAGGCCACAAGCCCGTAGTAGCGTTCTTGCTCCTAGTAGTAAGGCCAGGAGTCCCCAAGAGCGTCCTTGCACTTACTAGTATTAGGACCAGGAGCCGCTAGTAGCGTCCTTGGACGCACGTCTGGCACACGGCACTTGGAGAACCACCTAGAAAAAAGGTAGAGCTTAGCAGCGAAGGAAAATATCTTCCAGGCAGTTCGAGACCCGTGCAAGCTGATGGACCTCCAATGGAGGATGGCTAGCTTGCAGACGCAGGTTGGCGCGACGGCACCTGAACAAAAATGACATGTTGACGAACATCGAGCAAGTGCACAGGATGGCACAACTGTCGACCCGCTAAGTGAAAAAAGACCTGCACCAAGGCAGGTGCAAACGAGCGATGTAGGAAAACCCTACGGTCGATTTGGGGTCTCTAGATATACGCATGGAGCCTACGGAATGAAATCTCTGTTTGGAGGTCATTCCCTCATTCCCAGAAAGCACCAGTGAGACCAGTGGAACGACGAAAGTTTCACGATTTGAAGAGAGAGAGGTACATCCCCAAATTGGAGGTATCCATGAAGCAACAGTCTACATGACATGTTCCAGGGCCTACCACGGTTCCATGCATTCCAGAGATGCGTACATTGACCCTCAAAACCACCCCGAGTGATCGGCATAGAAGACAGGCCCATGGAGATCAGGGACTCTTCACGCACTCCACGTCTGCACCTACCCGCGAAGATCCCATGAAAGAAAGAACCGCAAGGTCGCCTCATGCCTGTCACTGTCGTGTCCATTACCCCATCCACCATTCAGGACGCTCACGCTGCCAGCAGTCCAGGTCGCAGGGCACCCTGATGAATTCCTCTCATCGGCACCAGAACTGCCCACGCAGCGCCGCGAACGCCCGCCGTGTCGGCGCACGGCGCCGTACGCGGCGTTCGCAGAACACGCCGCTGTGCGGATGCGCCGTTTCCGGCGTATCTTCACACGCCAGGAGCGCATTGTCATGGAGACCGAGCTTCGGAAGAATAGAGATGTGTCAAAGGTTTTGCCAGGTGACACATCTCCCGTGTTTCCTCGCTTCGCGTGCTTCGATGCCCAAATAAATATTTAGCCAGGATGTAGGTAGCTATGCATGTATTCGGGGGTGCTAAATGTGGGAATGGAACCGGAGACCAGCGGACAGCAAGATTCGCACTACTACGAGAGAAAGGTAAATCCCCGAATTGGAGGCATCCATGAAGCAACAGTCGACGTAAAATGTTCCAGTGCCTACCACCATGCTTTCCGTAGACGCCTACATAGACCCCCAAAACCACCCCAAGTCATCGGCATATACGACGGTCCCTTGGAGATCTGGGATGCTTCATGGACTCCATGTCTGTATACAGACCTGCAATGATCCCATGAAAGAAAGAACCCCAGGGTCGGCTTATGCCTGTCAGTCGAAGACAGGGCGTGTCTAGGATTCTGTCCATTACACCATCCACCATTCTTGACTCCCACGCTGCGCAGGGCACCCTGAGGAGCTCCTCTCATGGGCCGCAGAACTGCCCACAGTGCGGCGCGAACGCATGCCTAACAAGCAATGCAGTGTCTATTTGGAGGTCGTTCCCTCAGTATATAAGCACCAGTGAGACCAACGGAACGGCGATAGTTTCACCCGTTGAAGAGACAGAGGTACATCACCCAAATGGAGGGATCTAGGAATCAACGGTCTACGCATAAAGTTCCAGTGCCTATACCGCCGATCCAAGCATTCCATGTATGCCTACATGGACCCCAAAACCACCCCAAGTGCTTGGCATATAAGAGAGGCCCAGGAAGAGGTACATCATTGAATTCGAGGGATCCATGAATCAACCGTCGACGAAAAATCTTCCAGTGCCCACCACCGATCCATGCATTCCATATATGCCTACATTGACCCCCAAAACCACCCCAAGTGCTCGGCAAATGCGACGTTCCCATGGAGATCTGGGATTCTTCATGGACCCCCTGTCTGTACAGACCTGCAATGCTCCCAGGAAAGAAAAAACCCAAACGTCGGCTAATGGATGTCAGGCGAAGATTGATCGTGTCATTACACCATCCACCATTGCAAAGCGCCAACACGGCGTTCGCAGAACACGCCGCCGTTTGGATGCACCGTTGACGGCCCTGTATTTTCACCCGGCAGGAGCTCGGTATCATGGAGACCGAGCTTCCGAAGAAGTGGGGGCTGTCTCAAAGGTTTTGGCTGGCGACACATGTCCAGTGTTTCCTTGCTTCGCGTGCTTCGGTGCCCGATAAAATTTGTACAGGGGATGTCGTTCGCTAGGAATTGGGGGGTCTATATGTGGGAATAGAGCCTGAGCAATGGAATGTCTATTTGGAGGGCATTCCCTCAGTCTATAAGCACGAATGAGACCAGCCGAACGGCCATTAATTGACTAGTTGAAGAGAGAGAGGTACATCACCGAAATGGAGGGATCTATGAAGCAATCGTCCACGCATAAAGTTCCAGTGCCTACCACCGATCTACGCATTCCATGTATGCCCACAATCACCCCCAAAACCACCCCCGGAGCTCGGCATACAAGACAGGCTCAGGGAGATCTGGGATTCGTCCTGCACTCCGCTTCGGAAGCATAGGGATGTCTCGAAGGTTTCGGCTGGTGACACATTTCCAGTGTTTCCTTGCTTCGCGTGCTTCGAACCTCGAGATCCGCGAGACACGCCCAAGTGACTGGCAGTGCATTGCACGGAGTGCTAAATCATACAAGGGCGCCGCTCTGTTGCATGTGCACCGACATCTCCGAGGACACTCCACCTAGACGGGACGTTTTGAGATTGGACTGCATGCGTCTCATAGACAGAAGGAATTACATGTACATTTCAATAGAATCCGCCGATCCCTAGTGGGAGTGAGGAAAAGTAGCCCGGAATTGTCCAAGAATAGTTCAAGCTTTTTCCAACATTTCTCCATCCCAGTTGATTTACATCCTGACACACCCGCTACACCCGCGCGGGAAAAGAAGCACGGTCCCGAAATGGTCCCGGGCTCGAGCCCGGAGCTGGGCGCGACCTGGTCCCTTGTACCGTTGTCCGCTGGATTTCTACTAGGTTCACAGGCTTTTGTTAAATGTACTCACGCCATTCATGCCTTTCTCCAGTGTTTTTCCCGGATTTCCTCCGGTTT
>CAXAMN010022292.1:0-16957 GCA_963970005.1 Durusdinium trenchii | reverse complement strand
AATCTATTCTAATCTATTCTAATCTATTCTAATCTATTCTAATCTATCTATCAATCTATCTATCTATCTTATCTAATCTAGTCTACTCTAAGCTAATCTAACCCAATCGAATCTAATCTAATCTATCTATCTACATACATGTACTGTATATAAGCATATATACATACACAGGTGGCTACGGGGTCTTTTCATCAAATGAAAGGGTGGCTGCGGTCTGCGACCTTGATATGAATTCGCCTTGTGCCCCACCACAATCAAATCTCCTACGCCCTTTTTACAATATGTTGCATGGGATATGAACTTCAACATATGCTATAATATATTGGCAACTGTTTAAACTAATAAATTGTAGGATAGTTGCCATCATGCTATATTTTATTTATAAACAGGGCACACCACTTATTTCAACCCATTTACCCTTTACTAAACTAACACAACTATGGACAACCACAATTTTACGGGAAAATCCTCGCAAAATGGTAATGTTCATCAGTTTTTCGTATGTTTGCCAGAGAGTATGTCCAATCATTATGTTTGTTGGTTTATAGCCCCCAGGAATACTATAGTTATTTGCGTACCATAAACAATAGTTATTGGAGTTATAAACCAACCGAGCTATTCCTGGGCCAGGGGTTTATAAACGAACAAACAGAACGCTTGGGGGCCCCACATTGTATATTTACCTATTTACCCTATAAATCACCAAAATGATCAAATGTAGGTAAATATTCCAACACCATGGAGCGTCTGCGATAGTTTTCCTATATGGCTATGGATCAATACCTATCAAAAGCATTTCTAGGGAGATGAACATCCATTTACCAACTATTTTGATGTTCACCAGGGGTAGAAGGTTTTGACCCATCCCTATATTTTTTCCGGTGTTTTTGGGCAGCCTGTGGCCATGTTCCGAAGGCCTCTACTTGGATGCTGAGATGAGCTATGCCACACTGATGGATGTCTGCAAAGGCGGGATCAGATTCTATCGGTGTTTTTCGGCCGTCCCCGGTGTCCCCAAAAACGTTCAAGGAGCCCTCAGGACATATCATGAAAATTAGGGGATGTTTATGGGATGTAAGCAACTTATGAGAACTAAGAATAACTGAGTTAAGGTTGTTTGAACAGTTCGTTTGTAAGTGGGCTAACTGTTGGATTTATGGTATATGTGTATAAGAAGTGAGAGGTGTGTTTAAGCAATCTTCTAACTCGGGGATACCATTTTGCAAAGACTGTGATTTCTGATTTCACGATGCCACGCCCTCCGGCAATTTACCATATATATATATATAATGACCCAGTTGTATATTTCAATGTTTTCCTTGTAATACCAACCCATGATTAAAAAAAAACTGAAGGTCAGAATGACCTTGGAAGCTATTTCATTGATTTCACCCCCAAATAAACGGCCCAAAAAATGAACATGGATTGGAATCCTTAGAACACAATATTATTCAATATGAGTTTCATTGATTCACAATAGGCAAGAAAAAAACAGCAAAAAACAGCTTGGGGTGGTCAGCAGCATGGGGTGGCAGTGACGGGTTCTAATGAGTGAGTGATGATGAGCATGATCAAATCTGAGATGGATGAGCAGTGGAGATTAGAGAAATCAATCGAGAAACACCAATGTTCCAACCAAAAAAAATGGATTTCAAAGGGGGCGGTTTTATTATTCATTCGGTTTAGTAATCAGGGAGGACCACCGTTTTTTGAAATTGCATTTTTTTTTGGCCCAGATGGTTTTTATTAATCAGGTGGGTATTGGTTGATATTAAAACTAGTTGCATGTGCTTATTTTCCACAGCAAACTCTTAAAGTGCCAGAGGGCATGTTTAATTCTGAATCATTGGTCTGGTCGTGACCGGCAAAATCTGATCAAGACTAGCCGATTGCAAGCCACGCTGATTACATGTGTTGATCTATCCCTTTTCAGGGATTGCAAGCCGCCGTCACTAACCCTGGATCCTGTGCATTTTTCTTAGAAAGTGCATGTAGTCAGATGGATGATCGAAGAAGTGTGGCTGGTGATGGAACTTCAAAATGAGCAGCATATATATATAATATACACACATACACATACATACATATATATATATATACAGATATGTGTGTATATATATATAGGATCCATCCGTCTGAAGAAATAAAATAGCGACGCCCAGTTGCAGCCTGCCATAGCCATAGCTGATGGGTTTCGCCGAGGTTCGTTACATCACTTAAGTGAATTTATACCTCAAATTGGTTGGGAAATGGGACAGAACATGGCTATCCAGTGAATAGGAAGGAGCTAAGGAGCTACGGGTATCCATATTCCCTATATATTCCCTATTCAATGGGGAGCCAAGGAGCTACTTAGAGTTTCCCAACCATCTATTAGATGATAGATTCTGACACATCCTTTAAAATTGAAACACTTGAATTGATTTTGCGTGATTTTCCAAATTGAAATTGACACGCATGGCTTATCATAATCCTGAATACATCAGGTAGGCTATCACCCCCCCGATAATACGAATCCACTCACTGAAGGTGTATCCCCCTCTGTTTTGCCATGAGGCTGGCATTCAGAAGCACCGTACCAATCCTCCTTGTCCGTGAACTTCCGGACGTGGGTACCATGGCAGTTTCGTAGTTTCACAGGGAAATTGATGGAACATATGTGGGGAAGATAACTACATTGATTTCGTGGGGAAGAAAATGTGGAGACATGTGGAGATAGAACCCAGAGTTTTGGATATGTATGATAATTATTTGATATTATTTGGGTGTGTTTGAAAATAACGTCTTTGCTCCCAGACCTGCCTTTTGAACATTTTGAAGATGTCGAAGTCGTGGTTCTCCCCAAAAAAATGTGAGACAAAGCTGGTTTCTCTGAACCGTTTCAGCCTGAGGATCATTCGTATACCCTGTGGTAAACGTTTACAGTTTACATAGCTATGTAACAAAAAAACAATTTTCATAGTTAAATCAACTATAAATACCCTCCGGTGTCATCAAACATGGCGTGCTGGAAAATGGACCATTGAAATAGGTGATTTTCCTAACTAGAAACCTCCAGCAACAGTTCGGGGATTTTCCAGCCAGCCATGTTTGATGAAACCAGAGGGTATACGCATGTATACGCCATTTTCAAGTTCGCAGAGTGTCAAATACCAGAGGGCAACGTGGAATCACGCCAAGAGTCAGTGTCCCAAGCTAGGAGATCTGTGGTTGATGCCATTGGATACCTCTAAGGTAAGCATCGAAAAATAATAAGGTGGAAAGAGCATCATATCTCTCTTCATCCATGGACTAATTATTGTTTCAGGCAAGATTTGCGTTCGATCTTCTGTGTCTAAGTCTGCTAAATGTGGAATTAAAGATGCATCAAAAAACAATTTTTAAGTGCAACACACACACACACACTATTTTAATGCTACAATAGATTCGACTTTGATTGAAAACCCATATTGAATTACATGAACATTTTTATGGAGGGTAACTTGCAAAGTCTGGGCAAATCCACGGCAAACCCACGAATCATCAAACCAAACTCAACAAAGCCACAGCAAAAATCAACAAACCATATCGCCTTGTTGATAAAATATTTGATTCCTAGTGAATATCCAGTTTAGTTGGTTTCATAGATAATTTGGGTATGTTATGTAGCCGATGTTCAGATGCATATGCACATTATTATCCGGACTAGATTGGTTTGGGACCCTTGCAGTGAAGTTTTCATGCTAAGATATGATCAAATGGTGCAACAAAGTGCAAAGCTAAGAATTATCCCACAATGGTTTGAAGGGAAACCCTACATAAAACCCATTCATGTCGGATTAGTTTACCATGGTGTCCTGTACATTTCGCCTGAAACCAATCCATTTCGTCTGGTTTGAAACGGTTCAATCCATGGTTTTTCAGAAGGGTGAAATCATGGATTTTGACCATGTCCATGTCCAAGTGTTGATTTCCAAGATTGGTGTTTCATTGGTGAGCATCGTGGTGAAATTGGTGATTTTTTCCATGAGATTTCCCAGATTCCATGGGATCAATAAATTGTGCATGCATCAGTTGCAAGTCTTCCTTTGCGTCAACGAACGTCTCCACCGAGGACCGAAAGAACGCGCAGAATGTCTCTTGACAGAGTTTTCCCTGGATTCTCCCAGAATGATGAGCCTGAAATCATTGGGGAAAGTGAGTGAATTCTATGGTTTATGATAGCTAAGTGAGTAAACCAACTTAGCTATCAATGGCTATCAACCATAAAATTCATTCAAGATGTGTTTTTTTCTGAATTTTCATTTTCATGATGCCCTATATGTCATTCATTTCAATGGTAATGTTAAGCCGGATGTGGAATGATTCGTGTGGTGTCAAGGAGGATTGGCCCCGTTGTGATCCTCTGCAGATAGGAGTCTGGTGCTGACCATCGTCAGCGGGTCATGGCCCCTGTTGACGCTATATGTTTATATTATGTTTGTTGGTTTACAAACCCCAGGAATACTATAGTTATATAAGTTATATATCTATTTGCGAACCAATACTTAATTGGAGTTTTCTTGCGCCAACTTAGCTATCGTAAACGGGGACCCCACATTTTACTTGCTGGAGTGAGCCACCAAAAAAAGGTTTCCAGTGATTGTTGGAGGCTTCCAGTGGGGACTACCCCAAGAGCTCGATGGTTGTTGGAAATTCCATCTATGAATGGATGAAAATGGGGTACTCTTTGGTAAACGTCAACAAAAAAAACATGGAACATCACCATGTTTTATGGGTAAATCAACTTTAGATGGGCTATTTTCAGGTTCGCAAACTGTTAGTTTACCGGAGGCTACCCCCATTTATCAAAGGCTTGAAGCCACATTCATGGGCAAAAATCGCTATTTTGCATTGGTCCATGTTCCATAGCAAACTGTTAGTTTACCAGAGGGTATATCCATGGATAGCCCAGTTTCCCATTATCATCCCATTATCATCCCATTATTATCCCATTATCATCCCTATAGAACCATATTAAACCATATCAAACCATCCTCAACCATATTAAACCATATTAAACCGTAGTAAACCATATAGGCCAGGCCACACCAACAGATCAGTCGCGCTTCGCGGAGGTGAAACACATTCTTCAGCGAGGTCCCTGGGTGTTGGTACCTTGCTATCCGTTGTGGGGAGGAGGGCGCTTTTTAGGAGCGAACTTGGGGTATGAATGGTTTTAGCTATGAATAACAATGGTTTTTCACCTATAAAACCATGGTTATATTGCTAGTTCACTATGAATGGTTTGAACTTTTTATTCCCCACAAGGTGGTGCCCCCCCACAGTTATCAATGGCTTATAATTTAATATGAACTACAGATATCTCAGCTATAAACCAGAGTGAACCTGGACTTATTTTCACCAACTTAGCCACGCGATTTACCTCACTGGGGCACCACCCTGCATCAAGATCCCTATCCAACAGTCTGAGGGGAAAAGATCAGGATTCACCAACTCAAATATCAGCCGAAATGCTACACTGTGCCCCCCCCAGTGATGTTTGTTGGTTTAGAAACCCCATGAATTATAGTTATATATATATATTATATATATATCCACCATAAACCATAGGGAACTTGGAGTTAGATTAGCACGAACTTAGCGATTTCGTTTACAATGGGGCCCACATTGTACACATCGTGTTTCAACATGACATACACCACTGGTTGACCCTGGTTGATCCTGGTAACTAGGAGGGGGCACCCCAAGAAACAGGTGATAAATCAACTTGGTTATCATGAATCAGCTATAAAATCCCGCTAAATCCAGATGTTGATGAAATCGCGCGTCACGTGGTGCCCCCCACAGCTATTTTTTATGGACTATAATTTACATGAAAACTATAGATATATCACCGATATTCACCAGAGTGAACTTGGACCAGATTGCAGTGCATCAGCCTGCATCCAGATCCCATCAAGATCCCATGGTTTCCACACCTCACGTGAGGTTGACCATTGACCAAGGATGGTCTGAAGTCATGACTTCAGATGGTAGGTAGGTAGAAATCCCACAGAAAATGATGCGGTTAAACCATCGTTTCGTATACCCAAAGAATGGGATGAACGTCACATTTGTGTGATTGTTTTAGTAGTTTTAGCCCACTTAACCTGTGAAATCCAATGTTTTGCGCCACTGTTTCTTTTCAAAAAATCTCAGCCATCCCATTTTTTTTTGGCAGGAACCTCCAAGCCTCCAAGTGGGTTTCCGAAGAACATGGGTTGTACTACAATGTGGGCCCCCCCCAGTTAGAGGTTGGTTTATAAACCCAACTAACTATAGTTATAAGTACCATAAACCAAAGAATTCACCCAGTTATAAACCAACTTATTTGGGGTCCCACATTGTACCAAGAATTTGACTTGGGCTGATGAATCGCGAATCCCAATGGCCAAATGGGCTGTTTGACCTGGGCTCCAGCACTGGATTTTGAGGGGTTCTCTTTGGAACATCTTCAGAATCGACTGCCCAAGTCCCCTCTTCACAAGAGTTGAAACTGAGGGGAAAGTGAGGAACAAAAATCATGGGATTGTCATGTTTGACGAGTACCCAACCTGGTAATGACTAAGAGTTTGCTATTGAAAATTGCCAAATTGGCCAATTGATGATGAGTTTTCCCATTAAACATGGTGAGTTTCCATAGTTTCCCCATCAAAAATGGTGATGTTCTATAGTTTTCCCATTAAACATGGTGATTTTCCCATTCGAAATTATGATTTTCCATGGTTTGTTGCATGACCAGAGGCTATCATTGCCTGAGGTGCTTTTTCCTATGTCTACTACTGTGATGCATGTGGCCAGACAGGATCCGAGATTAGGTGATGTCAGGTGGCGTACGTCGGATGCGTTGGAAAAATGGTGTGGTACCCTCTGGTTATGTCAAAATAGCTATTGAAAATGGCCATTTATACTGGATTTTCCCATTAAAAATTGTGATTTTCCACAGCTATGTTAAATTACCAGAGGGTAAGCATCGTTTCTGGGCAAATTATAACGACCTCACTGTTCTCCCTTACTGGGAAACCATGGTCAGTAAGGGGAATCATCCCCAAATGGCATTAATTCAGGTTAGTGAATCATATACAGTACTAAAATTTATCCAGTCAATGTGTGTCCAGATGTTGCCTATTCAAATGGCCATAGATGTGGAGCCGGTAGAGCTCTTTGTTCTATAGCCTCATGTTCATGTCAGTGTACAAAGTGTACAACTTCAATGATGTCCACCTGTTGATGTGATTTTGGTGCTACTTCATCTTATTATTCAAACTTATTGTGGATATTTCAAGATATGCAATAATGTGATATCATATAGATATGTATATATACATATCTATATATATATACATAAAATTATGTATATATATATATGCATGTACATTTGTATATATACATATGTATAGGGTAGTCGAAAGCAAGTCGTAACTGGATATTTCTTTGAGCAGAGCAGTGAAACTGAAGCAGCAGCACTGGCGCTTTATCTTCGTTGCGCTTGTCACCTTGCCGGCTTGAGAAGGCTGTGTCGGAAGTGTGGCACTCCCGATAAATTATCATGGAATCATGATGTTCCATGTCAATTGACTATCATCTTTAGTGTATCCTGTATATAACCATGTTAAATCAGACCCACATATATATATGTATATGTATAATATATATATATATACATACACATACACATACACATAATGTACACACAGAATGTACACAGAATATATGTACGAATACGTTTCGTGATTCCGTTCTATGATCATTATATCTTTGTTTGTTCATCGTCAGATCCATTTGGAGGTTTACTGACATGTGTGGACAGCCCCAAATCATCATCCGGAAAGAAAAAACAGCATCCGATCATTATAGCATTGAAAGCAATTTTTCGAGGTAAATTTCATCACGACCTCACGTGGCGACCGAAAACCATGATGGTTAGGATTATAGAGGAATCATACCCAAATGGCCTTAATTCAGGTTGGTGCAATATTGTAATTTACCCAGCCAGATATGTTTCCATTATATTGCACCAGTTGATAGATGGTTTATCCCATTTTATTCGCATTATTTACAGTGCTTCATAGGTACCTAACACTTCCCAACCGGTGATGTTTGGGGATCCCCATGAGTCCAGACAGATAGACAGCACCAGATGTTTCATGGGAAGTGGCACCAGCCACGAGCCCGTGAGCCGCCGTGAGGAACATCAACATCGCAGCTTCAAACTCTTTGACTACGGCACTTCTACTGAAGTGGCACCATGTACCTCGAGCTGGACCCACAAACAAACAAACTCGGACTGGATGGGATTTTTTGAAGGGAACATCCGCAGGAAACCGGTTGGCTTTTCCCATGAAAACCATCGGGGTTTCCTGGACATGTGTTCCTTAAAGCAATCTGGGGAGTTCCTGAGTCATAGGGGTACCCCAGGAAAATAATCCACTAAAAAAGATGGGATTTTCCATGAAATAAACTTATAAACCAACAATTTTTGGGGGTACACCATTTATGGAAACCCCCATCTAGTGAAAATCGGTGAAACTCGGTGAATGATGATAGGTCTAGGTCAGTTTTGCGGCTGATCGGACCAAAGAAATAGATGATTTGCATGATGGATGAGATGGATGCAGGTAACTTAATGGTCATTCGATATGACATTGAGAAGTACTATGACAAAACAAACTTTAGATAGATGACTATTGACTATTTTTTCGCATAGTTGGAATGATTAAGAACACATGAGAAAACATCACCCCATTCAAAGTGATCTCTTTATTGCTTTCATAAAACTAGACTTATTGGGGATTCACGGTTTGAAACGATTCAGTGCAAATCAAAGAAGAAAAACATGTGGAGATGAATGTGAAATCCATTGAAATCCAGTTGGTCTTCATTACAAACAGTGATACCCTCTGGTAAACGTTTTTACAACAAACTATGGTTAAAATCACCATTTTGTCAATGGGAAGAATCCACTATTTCGACTGAGCCATTTTCAATAGCAAACTGGTAAATAGATTTTTTTTTTAAGAATACCAGAGGGTATAATGGTATCATGTTAATCTTTATATTATAGATATATCACCAACAAAAACCATCCTGAAATATCACCAGAGGGTAAGAAGATGTGTTTTTTCACCGTCCATGCGGCACATGTTTTTGACATTTTTGTTGAAGCTCCCACTCGGATGTCTTCCGTAAAGCAATGTCAACTTTATGAAGCTGCAAAAACCATGGTGATCATCAAGCAATCAATCTGGGTGAATTTAATCACGACAGAACCCTGTTCTCCCGAGCCCTGGGAATCATGGCTTTTAATAGGGAAATCATCCCCAAGTATGGCCGAACTATTCAGTTTAGTGAGCAGTGGCTGCTAAACCCCTGTTGGTTGATCATTAGTTCGGGGACTATACTACCCTTCATAGTCATTGGGGATTAGTTCATAATCCAATAACGGGGAATCCCAACAAAAACCAACCAGTTCGTGAATGATTTTCACCCAGACTCCGTGAATCAGATCAGATCTGATCATCAACCAGTAATCGAACTGTGAAGTGAAGTGAACTGTGAAGTGAAGTTAGTAATCTACAAAATAACTAACAACTAACAAAGATTACTGTTGTTGGAACTGTTACAACTGTTGTGAACAACTAACAAAGATTACTAACTACAAAGTTACACCATTTATAATGCCCCCAACTGTTGTTAGTTGTTAAACTTTTAAACATTACGACAACTCCAGTCAGATATTCAGGCAATCTTTGGGGGTTGTGAAATGTTGTGAAGTCTACCCGGATCAACATTCTGTGACTGGTTGCTGTCTCTACAATGTGGGGCCCCCAAACGTTATGTGAATGTTGGTTTAGTTTCACCCCAGGAATACTAGTTCGTTATTTGGGTACCATGAAAACCATAGTGAACTATTGG
Organism: Durusdinium trenchii; assembly: GCA_963970005.1. Classification (NCBI taxonomy): domain Eukaryota; class Dinophyceae; order Suessiales; family Symbiodiniaceae; genus Durusdinium; species Durusdinium trenchii. The sequence continues at coordinate 7,021 of CAXAMN010022292.1, read as the reverse complement.
AGTTACAAACCAGTTATATCCACCATAAACCAGAATTAATTCACCCAGTTAGGTCAGCACCAACTGAACCACCTCTCAGGAGCCAATCTGAAGCATTCTGTTGGAATTGTCCATGTACAAAACAGACAAAGTTTGATGATGTTTTCTGGCAATTTTGATATTTGATATTTAATATATCATATAATATTAGTATATTATATATTCTATAACATATAATATTTGAAATATAGTATGTAATATCATATATGATATTTAATATATAAGCTATATCAATGTCGCAATCTCATCTCCATTTTTTTGTCATACAAGAAAAGCGCAAAAAAATGCTATCTTTCTCCTGGGAACTCATGTCAACTCCACATTTTTTTTCGTGACACTGGTTGATGAATCCAGATTTCCCCCAGTGACTACAAGGTGGTGCCCCCCCAGTTATAAGTTGGTTTATAAACCATATAAGTATAGATATAACACCCTAATCAACCCTGGTTATTGGAGTTATGTGCACCAACTTAGCGATTCCGAACTGGGGCACCACCTTGTAGTGATCATTGGCCAGAAACTTTTGTGGGATCTCGAAGTTCTCCAAAGAGTGACTCGCAATCCATGAAGCTGGGATCCAGGATCTAGCTTTGACACTTTTGTGCTAATCTTTACCATTGTTCTGGGTAAATTTCATCACGACGACGACAGAACCCTGTTCTCCCGAGCCCTGGGAACCATGGTTCATAAGGGGAATCATCCCCAAATGGCCTTATATAATTAATTTAGGTTAGTGAATTAATATAACTTACCCAGATCGTTCTTTTTGTCGTATTCCTATCATTATGAAGCATTGCTAGTATAACTTCAGTAACATATCATAACAATCTACAGTCGACAGTTTTCTTACTACTGTGGGTATAACAATAATAAACCATCCCCCTAATCACCATAAATAGGTGGTATAAACCATCAAAAATGGGTGGTTTATTATTGTTATACCTACATTATCATATCAAGTGCCTGTTCTTATCATAAGCTCAATGGATTGGTTGATGGGAAAATTTGCAGGAAAGGCCCATTTCTGATGGTAGAAAAATCATGGTTTCAGGTTAGAAGTTTCCCATCAACCAATGGTTGGAATATATTATCCATAGATTTTCCATAGATTAACCATAGATTATCCATAGATTAACCATAGATTTTCCCATCAACCAATGGTTGGATAAGCGTCATAACCGTACTCTGCTGCAGCTGTTTTGGCTTGACCTTTGTCAACCCCTACTCCCGTTACATACGCGTAGCAACGCGCTAGCTGGCCTCGGTGCCAAGCACGGATTCCCAGTGAGTCCCAAGGGGTGGTTCACCGTTAAAAGTGGGACTTTAAACAACCATATATTGTAGACTCATCTGGAAAACATAGACATAGAATATTATTTATAGAATATATATATATATATACATAGAGAGTTGCAATGATATGTATGTAAATATATATAGAGATATTTATTCACATGTTTGGATATGAGTATTGAACTTGGATAGGGACAACCCTTCTGAGGTAATCGTGGCAAATTCATGGGAAATCCCCGTCTGAAGGGCGGCTGTACTGAGAAAATCGCTTGTACAGAGTTTAATGACCGGATGGTATTTGGAATATGTGGATATGTATGTATATATATATAATACATACACATATATATATATACATATTTATACATGTATGTATATCTATATAAACAATGATTTCGCAAAGATTTCCCCAACCAATCCTGTGAAGATTCGCAGGTCCTGCGCTTCTTGTCTTTCCGATTATCATGTTGCTTGGCCAAGGGGAAAAGATGCCTGACACATCTTTGGCATCAAATGCTGCTGCAGTCAATTACCCTAGGAAACCATAGGAAAACCATAAGAAAACCATAGGAAAACCATAGGAAAATGCTGGTTTTATGGGATTTGTTGGGATGTTACCCTCTGGTTTCATCAGTCACATGGCTGGCTGGAAATCCCCGAACTGAATGGAGGTTTCTAGTTAGGAAAATCACCTATTTCTATGGTTCATTTTCCAGCACGCCATGTTTGATTACCGGAGGGTAAATGTGTTTCAACATGGGGCATAGCCCCAACAATCTACAGCTAACAATTCAAGAGCCATTTCAAGGACCTAAATCAGAGTTCACAGGTACCTACCATGTATAAGGCCCATGTAGGGATTCTGTAGGGGAATACCTACACAAAATATGGCCTTATATGGTATGGTACCTCCAATTTAGGGTCTTGAAAGTCCAATTGAGTAATATGATTATCTAAACAATTGATTCTTGGATTAGGTGTATATAATTTACTGTATCTTAGTCAAGTTCGGACAAAACCAAATGAGCAACGCTCAAATTATCCTTCGTCACTCGTGGTTATGAACTGGATTATAAAGCTCTTCAATGGATATATAGTTAACTATATATAACCTAATCCGATCTAGGAACTTATGAACCAAACGAAGGAGATGTCGTAGGTTTTGAGCACTCCTCAGATGAGTATCCTATGGACACGTTGAGATGTGTCAAAGAATTGGGGCAGGGTTCAAGGCACAATACGCGGGACATGCGCCATGTCAACGCACAGAGTGAAACGGATTTTTTGTTGGCACTTGGCACCACCAAATTTGACATGGGATAGTATAATAACCCCGGGCGTTGCATTTTAGCACAGGATAACGTGATTTTCGGTTACCCTCCGGTAATTAAACATGGCAATGGAAAATGGATCATTTATAGGTGATTTTCCTAACTAGAAACCTCCATTCAGTTCAGGGATTTTCCATTGCCAGCCATGTGACTGATGAAACCAGAGGGTAACATCCCAATAAATCCCATAAAACCACCATTTTCCTATGGTTTTTCTATGGTTTTCCTATGGTTTTCCAGGTTTTTATACGATCCCAGATACCCCTTTTCACCACGCTTGGGGTGAAGCTGCGAAGCTTTCAACGGCGGCAGATCACCCACAGAATCAGCCTGTACGGTGTATACTGACTGGGTAATGAAGTATGTGAATTCAATTCTTATCATGTATATGATCATTCATGTTTGTTTATAGGAAATGTTTACCATGTATATATATATATATTATATCCTCCACGCTCCGGACAGCGCTTGTTACAAGACGTCCCGCCCAGGTTTGCCAAATCCTCGAAGCTTTCTTCGGACGCCGCGGTGTTCATGCCTCAGGTGGGATGGGATCCCTATCCGATGAAGATAGCCTTTGATCAACAAACAGTTTGCAATATGTTGAACATGGACAATTTTTAATGGGAAAACGATGGAAAACCAGCATTTTTAATGGGAAAACTGGTAAACTTATAGAGGTTGTTTAATGGGTTTTGTATGGTTTTATATGGTCTTATAGAGATGATCATGGGATAAGATCATCTCTGGCTACCCTCCGGTTTCATCAAACATGGCGTGCTGGAAGATACATTATTTAGTTTGGTGATTTTTCTATGGAAAACAAAAACATTCAGTGCGGGGATTTCAAAGGGGATTTTCCATAGGGGAAAATAATGGGATGTTGGTGGATAAGCCCTCTGGTAATGACTAACAGTTTGCTATTGAACATGGCCATAGACATAGTGGATTTGCCCTACATACCTACATACCTACCTACCTACATCCATACATCCATACATCCACACATCCATACATCCATACATCCATACATCCAGGCAAGCAGGCACGCATGCATGATGCATTTGTGTTATACACATACATACACATATACACATACACACGAACCAACCTACCTACCTACCTACCTGCGTCCGTGCAATCGCACTCATACATACATTTATACATATGTTTATATTTCCAATATTACATGCTGTACATTAACCACTATGACTTTATTGAAAGGCACGCAGACAGAATACACCGTTAGCATGCCCCATCTCCTTCGTCAGGGCACCACCGGGTACATGCAGCAACAATACTACACCAACTGCGATATGAATTCCTACGGAATGGGCAGAACCTGGTCAGCACAATGGGAAAGGGCACTTTGGGGGTGTCAGTTTGGTTCCGATCACCGTTACGGTTGTTGTCTTTTTGCAGGGATTGTTCTATCACTACAATGTGGGCCCCCCTCAGTTATAAGTTGGTTTATAAACCGCATTAACTATACCATAAACCATAGTTAACCCAGTTATAAACCAACTTAGCTATCTAGTGGGCCCACATTGTAGATTAGTGATTAGGGCTTCAGGGTTTTGAATTGCTTGAATTCACTGGACATCCAGGTGAAATGTGTTGTTTTGTCAGCTGCCATTCTTGCTTCTGTGTCTTTCTTTTTGCACAAGAAAAGAAAGCGGCTATGGGAATGGAATACGGTGGGGCGTTTAAGAACAATCTTTATTTTGATTCCTTCTTGAGATGACAAGTCAACTTTCCCTCGAGTGTCATCAAATGTGGCTTCAATGGGAAAACCCACAGTTTAGTACCGGATAGGAGGGAGCTAAGGAGCTAGGGGTATCCATATTCCCTATATATTCCCTATTCAATTGGGAGCCAAGGAGCTACTTAGAGTTTCCCAACCATCTATTAGGTTTAGTTCGATGATATTCCCAGCTAGAAGCTTCCATTTGGAGCGGGACTTTTCCAGCCATGTTTGCTGCAAGACCGCGGCTGTGTAGGGAGAGGGTCGGTCGCCGCAAAGCCGGAAGCGATACTTCTGGGTAAATTTCATGACGACCTCACGTGGCGACCGAAAACCATAGATGATGGTTAGGATTCAGGAAATCATTCCCTTTTATGACCTTAGTGAATTATTGTAATTTACCCAGATACTTTCTCCGGTGACTCTTCTGGTCATAAATGGAGGTTTCCTGAAATAGGGTACTCCACTTCATACCCCGTTGATGGGATGTTTTCCATTGGAATTGACCCGGATCCTAAAATGGAGGTACCGTACCATATTTCAGGCTATATTTTGGGGGGATATTCCCTGAAACATAGGCCTTACATAGGCCTTATATTGGTAAGTACCAAGCGTTTTTGGATACGCCCATTTATGGAAACAAAGAAATGGAAGAATGCTCGACTTGAAGTTGATATTCACCCCTGAGCAGAAGCATGAACTATGGGAGTTACCCTCTGTTGATGTCAAAATAGCTATGGAAACCATAGGAAAACCATAGGAAAATGGTGGTTCAATGGGATTTTATGGGATTTACCCTCTGTTTATGTCAGAATAGCTATTGAACATGGCAATTTATAGTGACTTTTCCCATCAATAGCATGGTGAGTTTCCATAACTATGTTGATGTACCAGAGGGTACTACTCCCTACGTGAAACAGCTAGGGGGCATGGGATACAATTGTCTGAGAAAAAATATGCACATATATTGGATATATATCCCCTACCGGGGGGTGCTTTAAGTGCTTTATTGTACATCCGTAGTCTCTGATCATGGATGAGATGATCAGTAAGATGCTTGGATTGATAATTTCTTGACCACCAATTTGGGGTAAGGCATTTCAATAGCCCCAACTGGCCCAACATATTTGCGTTCAGGAAGACTGGTTGTGACTGGTTTCAAGGTTGGAAAGAGACAGATGTATCAGATGTTGCTTTCCCTCTTTTGATTTCCGGTATCTGAACCATAGAAAAACACACGAAAAATGTGCAATCCAAGTTTCAGATGCAGTTCAGAATAGTTCAGCCCACGCGCTCGCTCGCCAAGTCCAAGGTTACAGCTATGGCTATGACAACTCTTATGGCACCTTGTTATCTGAGATGAACCTGGTGGACAGATTGATAGCATTATATAGCATTGATAGCGGAAACTTTGTTGGTACTATGTTTACAGTGGTGAATGGAGGGAGCGAAAAAAGGAGCGTTTGGGATGTCCATATTCCCAACACATATATCCTATTTAATGCTGAGCCAAGGAGCTACTTAGAGCTTCCTAAGCGCTTTTTTTCCAATCAAATATCATGATTTTCCTGCCTTATTTCCATTCAACGTTGGAAACTGAGGACAGTGAATAAACAGGACGATGCTTGAAGTAGGGTCATGTTTTGAATCGGTTGATTCGCCTCCAACTTTGATATTTGGACCCTGAAATTTTGAGCGTACCATGACTTTCCCACTTGAGAGAAAATGGAATATGGGCTTGTCTTAAAACCATGTATATAAAGTTAGGAATAAGCTATAGGCATATACCCCAACATATCCATGGTTTATTTTTCAAGGTGCTTTGACAGCCCTGGACATGGTTGATATATATATATATATAATATATATATATTTATTCATGATCTTCCCATCTTTGCAAGCCATTATTGTGGCATATTCCCAGCAAATTTCACCCAGGTCAGAGCTGGACAGAGAACTGGAGCTCGAGCAAGGCGAACGACGTCTTGAACTTGGACGACTTTTCGGATGCCTGGCCAAGAGCTGAACGGTGAAACGAGCCACGCCGAGCTCTGCGGGACGAGCTATATATGGATTGGCTATAGGATGTTTGGTGATTTTTTTTGTCACAACGGCTTAAGTTGGTTGGGTTCATGGGAGATAGATATAATATATGGTGGTATATGGTAGTATAGGGTAGTATACATTACATATATGTATATAGTCATATAGTCATAGTCAAAAGGACCTCGCCTTGTATCAACAAGGCTACAAAACTGGGCATCATTGCATGATATTGCACGTATGGAAGCCACTACCGATGGCAGCGGAAAATCTCTTTAATGTGGGGCCCCGTTGACGTTATGTTTGTTGGTTTATAAACCCTATATTGAATACTATAGTTATATCCACCATGAACCATAGGTAACCCAGTAATGTGCACCAACTTAGCTATTGTTTGGGGGCCTCACATTGTATAAATGATTAAATGGAGGTTTTAATTGGAAAATCATCCATAGATGGTGGATTTTGCATTGTCAATGATTGCATTCATTGCCATGTTTCATTGCCGGAGGGTATCATCTTGTTTTTTTGCACCAAACTTTTGCTTACGGGTATACAATGTGGCCCCCCC
>CAXAMN010022291.1:0-26054 GCA_963970005.1 Durusdinium trenchii | reverse complement strand
GCGCCCGGGACCGGAGAACCGGAGACCGGCCGGAGACTGGACCGGAGACCGACCGGAGAAATTCTCCGGCACCCGGGCCGGAGAACCGGAGAGGACCGGAGACCCGGACCGGAGACCGGCCGGAGACTGGACCGGAGACCGGCCGGAGAAAATCTACGACGATTACATTCTTTACTAAAACTGGCCGCCGGCGGCCTCCGGACGCCCAGCCGGAACCCTCCAAATCCAGTCTCTGGGCGCCTCTTGGCGGTCGTGCCTGGTCGCTTTTCTCCGGGCGCGTTTTTTCAAAACCTTAAGGTTAGGCAGTAGCGCCCGGGCGCGCCTGTCGCCCTCCCCGGGCGGCAGGTGACCCAGCGAGCCTCCTAAGACTTTAGGGCTGGCGCTTGCTCCCCGCCAGGCGGGCCGCCAGACACATAGGTTCACAGGTCGATACCGGTGCCATACTTCTCCTGCTCCACCCACCCGCCCGAAGGATGCCTGGCATGCAATCCTGGGAGTTGGACTTGGTCTGGCTCAGCCAGGGACTGGGATGGGGCCTGCGTGGGGGACAAAGACGGACCGAGACCGACGGACGCAGACAGAAGGACAGACAGAGACAGACAGACGAACAGACAGACAGACAGACAGACAGAAACAGACAGACAGACAGACAGCCAAGCAGACAGACCGGACGCTCGGCCTCAGGTATGTGCCCTGGCGCTCGCTGCGGGCCGCTGGGCGTGGAGATGACGCAGGCGAGCAGGGCGCCGCTGCAGCACGACCTCGCTGTGAGATCGAGGCCGGGTATGTTTTTGTAGCTTGTACAGCGATTGCTTCGCGCTGATCGGTGCTGATTCGAAGCAAATACAGAAATGGGCGCCGCGGGCGCGACGCGGTCGGCGCATGTCAGCTTCGGCACTCTAATGAGATTCCTGTTTGCAGACGTCCTTGCAGTTGGCCCGCCGCCTTGCAGTTGTGTGCCTGTCTAGTGGACAACCGGAGTCTTTCGGATTGCGAGCTTGCAAGCCGAGCTTTTTCTTGACCTGGGTTGGCCCACAGCTGGGTGATAGATCGTGGTTCACGCTGCCTCTTCACGTCCTCTTCCACCTTTGTTGCTGCCATGTCGTCCTGGGGCAAAAGCGCTTGGAGTGCCCGCAAGGGCAAAGGTGGCGCCGGGAAGACCAAAGGCAAGGGAGTTGGCGAAAAGAAGGACTACATGAAAAAGGTTCCGTGGGAGAATCGGCTATGCAAGTGGTACCTCCGCCCTTACGTCGATCAAGCTGGCAGCCCGTTCACAGCCGGCAACCTGCAAGAGTCGGAGCTGCTCTCGTCGTTGCATCTGCGCAACGTTCTGGGGGAGACCTGTTCCGAGTACTGTGCCCGACAGGGCATTGCGCTCTCGGAGGGCGCTGCGAACTTCGAGGTCGGCGCCGGCGTGCTGAAGCACCATTTTAGTGGGGACGCTGGCGCCGGATTGAGCAAAGTGGGCATCCAGCCTTTGGTCGACTTGTTCGAGACCGCGGACGGCAAAAAGTTTCTGGAGGCGTGTGCTTACCTCAACACCGCCAACACGGAGCTGGACCGCAACCAGGAGGCAACGGCAACCGCCGTCAAGCGCTTCATGCGCTCTCTTACTCAGGCCCCCTCGGAGAAGGAAGCGGCATTCCGCAAATTGTTGCGCTTCAGTGCGCGGCTGTATGTGTTTGCGTTTGAGGGCCTGGAAGCACTCACGGCATTGTCCAGCCCGAAGACGATGGCCGCTGGTGTGCATGCAGTGGGCCAGCAAGTGGTGTTGCCGGAGGACTGCGCAGCTTGGCTTCGAGCCCCCGAGGACCAGGAGGCCTTGATGTGGTCGTTAGTGGCAGCCTTCCACCAACAAAAACTCGGCGCCGGTGGGAAAAAGCGCGCTGCCGCAGCCTACGATTGGGACGACGAAGAGCCCACGTCAGCACCGGTCTGGGGCAAGCAGTGTGCCGACCTGTACGGCGACGAGGCGGAAGAGGAGGCCGGGAACTCGCGAGCGAAGAAAGCTTCGAAAGGAAAAGGCGGCAAGAAGGGGAAGCCGACAAAGAAGGCTGCTGGGCCGTTGGCCTCGGACGCCGAGGACGGCCTCGTCGACATTGACCTCGCTTCCTCCGAGGAAGAGGCTCCTCTCCCGGCCAGCTTGGACGTGAGCAAATGGCCGCTGGACAAAGTCGAGGCATTGAAGGAGCTCCTCACCGAGCTCGAAAACAAATTGGGCGGCAAGGACCGCCCGAGCATTCAGCAGGTGCAAGCGGCCTTGCAAGAAATCCCGGACACCATCTTGGCGCACCAGCGCCTGCAGAAGACGGTCGGCGATTTCCTGCAGAAGACTCGGTACCCCAGAACCGAAAACCTGAAGACTTTCTTGAAAGCGCTGAAGGACATGGCGGCCGCTGTGGAGGCCGAGTGGAAAAAGTCGTGAGCCGTGCACCGTTGCCGAGCCACAGCCCTTGGGCTGCGTTGTGCCGCGAAGCCACACAGGCGCGGCGCCATACCTACATCGGCTTGGGTGTCGTGGTCGGCCCGGCGTCAGCGAGTGGCGCCCTACCCCGAAGAGGACTTTGACCTCTGATGGCATAGGCGGGATGTATAGCATTTAGATCCATTGCAGGTAGGACTTAGCCACCTTTATTCACCACCGGCAATGTCGATGCACTGAAGCCGCCTTTGGGCACAGCGAGAGAAAGGGCGCGCGCGCAGCGAGCGTTCTGGCACCCGTCGTCGCATTGGTCGCCGCGCCGGGGCGACAGCGCCCTATAGTGTCCACGCGCGAGAGATTTTCGCTTGCCGCTGCTTGTGGCGGTCGTCGCATCTTGCGTGTCCGCTGGCTCTAGCGTCGCCGCCGTTTGCTTGCAAGTCTCCGCGCCGGCCGCGTCCCGCGTCCCGCCATGGAGCCGCCGAAGCGCCGCCGTATTTGGATGAAGCGGCCGCCACTGCCCCACGAGGAGGACCTGCCTGTCATGCCAGAGGCGCCGCCGCCGGCTGCCGCCGCCCCGGCGCCCCGCGGGCGTCAGAGGCAAACCTTCTGCCCAGGCAAGCTCCCCGGCCAGCCGTGTTGCTTTGCGGCGGATGGCAGCGGGCAAGCCGCTCGAGGCAAGCGAGAAGGCCACTGCAGCTTTTGCCACAAGGGCAACTTGGACGCCGCCCTGGATGGGGCCAATGGCCGGAAGATTGTGGTTCGCCTCCTGAAGCAATGGCGCCAGACCGCGCCGGAAATCTTCCGGGCCGCCTTCGAAAGGGGCGCGTTGACGGAGCTCGATGCAGACGCGCGCGCCAGCTTGCGCGCTGCTTGTGGGGATCCGACGTGGGAAGAGCTGCTGGCCAAGCGGCGCTCTGTTGCCGCCGACCCCACGCCGGAACAGCTTCGTGAGTTTGAGGCAGGGGTGGAGCAGGATCGGGCCTACGTGCAAAAGAAATTCTTTCCCACCCGGGCCCGGACGGTGCGTCACGCAAACTACCAGTGGCGAGCCCCGATGTCCGAGGCGCTCCGGGGCCAGGTGCACGACCTGGCGTCCAACGACGCCGGCTTGCCGACGGCCGCCGTCAGCCCGACGGCCAAAGCTCTGGAAGCTTGGTGCAAACGTGGTTCCTGGGACTTGCGCCGCCAATGTGCTTCAGTTCAACCTCGGCATCTGAAGGAGGCAGCCACGCGGACGGTGGCCCTGGGCAGCAGCGTCTTGTGCAAGAACTGCACCAAAAAGCCCGAGAAGCAAACTTGGGTGCCCTCGCCAGAAGATGTTCCCGCAGCGCTGCGCGGGTTGAGCCGGGCTCAGGTCGAGGCCTTGCGGCCGCTGGATGTCGACAGCGGGCCAGAGTGGCGGGCTGAATTTGGCTATTTCTTCCACAGCAGCATGATCCGCTTCTCCTGGGCAGCCGACGACGTGGAGGACAAGATCAAGACCCTGCCCACCCGTCGGGAACGCAAGGGAGCGAAGAAGGCGCGAGCGTGCGCGAGTGTCTGCGTGTTGTCTTTTGCTTGGCGTGTTTCTCTCGTCGCGCGAGCGCCCGCGCTCACACCCGTCAGCCTCGCCTGTCAGGCATTTAAATTCTTGGTGGACAGTGACGATTGCAACTATTGCGAGTGGATCGAGCGGCATCGGCGCTTCCTGAATGCGAATCCCCAAGCCACCTCCGAGCGTCGAAAGCGGCCTCTGCGCTACATCGAGGAAGAGGGCATCGAGACGGCCGTTTGGCCGCATCTTTATTGGACCACCTGGCTCTGTGAGACCGCGGCTCGGCTGGCGGATGTCCGGCGCCAGCGGCGGCAAGGCCTCCAAGACAGCACCCTGGATGACCCCATGGGCGAGGAGGAGGCTGCCCCCGGCGAGACCGAAGGCCGGCAGAGTTTGAAGCGGCGCTTTCTCCTCAAGGCGCTCGGCCCCATCGCCGACTATGCCGGGGATTTCAACCTCTTGCGCTTCGTCTTCGACCTCTCCACCTGGTCCGACATCGGGGGCAAGAAGGGCGCACTCCGAGGGATGCCCATGTGGCAAGCAATGAAAGGTGCCGCTTGGACCCCCTAGTATTGGCACGTGCGCCATGCCGCGGCCTTGGATATGCAGGCCCAGTGCGGCTATCCGGTCGCTTTTATCACCTGGGCGCCTTTCGAATGGTCTGCTCCTTACCACGAAGCCCTCTTGCAGCAGATGCGGCAGTTGGGATGCCAGCGCCTGGGCTTGGCAGGGCCCGAAGCTCTACATTTGGCGCATCTCCTCACCGAACTTTTCCGGGAGTGGGTCTGTGGCGGCGGGCGCAAATTCGGAGATGCCGCGTCTCACTGGAAGTCGGCGCTGTTCAGTGGCATCGCGCCAGACGGCAAGCGAGTCAAGGTGAACTTCATTGGCCGCTTGGAGTTCCAGGACGGCAAACGGAAAGAGGCCACCCAAGCCTATCACGGCCGCGGCGCCGTGCATCTCCACGGGCTCGTGTTTGCCGAGAGCATCAAGCACATGCAGCTCCACAGCAAATTTCAAGCGACCCTTCCTGCAGCAGGTGATCCGCTCAGAGGTTTGGTGCTGGATGGGCAAACCAGCCGGACGGGGAGCGGCTGGCCCGTCTTCGAAGGCCCGTCGCACTACGACGCGGCAGTGGACAAGGTCAAGCTGCATCATTCTCAGGAAGACAAACGCTTGGGTGTGCGAGGCTACAGCCCGGAGGTCCTGGACGTCTTGAAGTGTCACCAAGACGTTCAAATCGAGCGCGGGACCGGGCTGATGCTCAAGTACGCTGCAACTTACTTGCCGAAATTTAGTGACGGCCCAGGCAAGGAGTTGATGGATGATGCCAGTAGCGGCTACAGCGCCGCAAGGCGCACCCTCTTCACTTTCCATCCCGGCGAGCCGGAGATGTGGCTGTTGTTGGCCAACCAGACCTTTCCCATGTTTTTCATGGGCGGGACAATGCAGCCAATCATCGCCCCGCATCCGGGCATGCAACAACCTCCGGCCTACGTGGAGCTGTATGAGAAAGCCATCTGGCGTGGAGAGATGTCGCTCCTCGAGTACTTGCGCCGCGTCAACACCAAGGGCAACATCTTAGAGCACATCCGGAAGGCCCACAAGAAAGACGCCCGGGGCCTCAGTTTGGAAACCTTTGCCCTCCAGTACGCCAGCTTTGGCGAGAAGGTCATTGCAGCAGAGATGGTTTCCATGCTCAATGACAAGTGCTTTGCCGGCAACCGCAGACGCGCGACGCGCGCGTTCTCCGTTCGCGTGCCGCTCGAACGTTTCGATACCGTCCCTCTCGCGCGCGCCTTGGCACCGGCAGGTACTACGGCCAGTGGCTGGCTTTGAACGTGCCCTTCCAGCGGCTCAGCGACTTGCTCGTGCCCGCGGTAGTGGCGAAGGTGCCGGACCACGTCAAGTTCCTCGCTTGTGCTTTGCACTGGGCGCCGCAGGTGTGGCGGAGTGAGCAGGCCGTCCGAGAGCACATGGCGTTGCGGGCCCACAAGGAAACCTTCATCAACACGGTGGTGCACATGATCAAGGCTCAAGATTTCTTCATCCAGCTGCACTTGTCCGGTGAATTGGAGCGTGAGGTGGAGCCTCGGCCGCTTGCCCGCCTGCTGCCCTCCTACTTCGATGACGCGGACAGTGGCTTGCGCCTGACTGCCGAGCAGAAGCGGGTGGCAGAAAACATCGACCAACGGGTGGACCAAGCTTTAGCCATTCGAGACGCGGCCGATGAGCAGGAGATGGAGCGGTTGCTGGGGCTTGCGGACGAGCACGGATCCATGGTGGCAGTGTCTGGCCAGCCCGGCGCCGGCAAGACGGCCGTGGTCGATCTCTGCGTGAGGCGCGCTCAGCGTCTAGGCGCTCGCATCTTGCTGGCCATGCCCACGGGCGTGCAACGCTCTCGGATGAAACAACGGCATCCGGAAGTTGAGCTAGACACTTGCCACGGGGCCTTCTTGTTCCACAAGCCCTTGGTGGAAGCCATGGGCATCATGTTGTGTTACGAGCTGATCGTTGTCGATGAGGCGGTCCAACTCTTCGACGAGCACTTTGAGCGCTTGCACGAGATGTGGGCTGCCGCGGGCAAGGTGCCGTGCTTGGTCTTCGTCGGCGACGAATGGCAGTTGCCGCCTCCTGACAAAACGAAGCGCAGCCTCGTGCACCATCCCAAGTGGCGCTTCGTTTACAAGGTCGAACTGCACAAGGTTTGGCGCCAAGCCGACGGAGACCCGCTCTTGGCGAAGCTCGCCTACCTCCGCAAGAACCGGCCGATGGGGGCGGAGGGCGCTGCCTTTGTCCGCGATCTCTGCCGGGGTCACAAGGCTTGGTCGGGCCACCATGACCCCACCAACCTCGATATCCAGGATCTGCTCGCCAAGACCGACGGGGCCACGACCGTCATTACCTGCACGCGGTGGGGCGCCGCTTTGATCAACGCCTTGGCCGTCGAAGTGCTCTTTGAACTTCCAGGCTGCCGCAAATTGGGAACCATTCCTGCCGACTACGAAAGCAACCCGGACAACTACCACTGGAATGGCCATGCCTATGTGCTCCAGCCAGATCGCGGGCCCGATCCCCTGCGACTCGATCTCTATGAGGGCCTCCGCATCCGCCTCACCCGCAACCTGAACAAGAGGATGGACTATGTCAATGGGATGGCGGCCGCGGTCCAATCCTTCAGTCGCTCGACGGGCGGTGTCGTTGTGCGGACAGAGACCCACCAGGTGCTTTGCATCTACCCCGTGACGGACGACGCCCCTGGTGGACGAGTGGTCTACTACCCCATGAAGCCCGGGTACGCGGACACCGTCCACAAGTTCCAGGGCGCGGAGCTGGTTCACGTGACCTTCTGGCCAGACCGGGAAGGGTGCGCCGCCGCCGCCTATGTGGCGCTTTCCCGGGTTCGAAAAGACACGGATTACTTGCTGGGCGGCAACATTAAGCCCGAGCACTTCGTGCCGGCGATGTGAGCGCCACTGTATCACGCCCCCGCGGGCTGTCGTACAGAAGACGAGGCTGGCCGAGCCGGACGCCTAGGCCATAAGACAGTGGGTGCCCTTGGCCATCTCTCGCGCTAGAAATCCTTTGACTGCCAGCGTGCAAACAAAGCGGCCTCTTCCTGCGTCGCGCGTGGTCCCGATGGCAGGGTGCGAGCGCGCGGGGGGGCCGTGCGTCTCGGCGGCGCGTGCGTTCGCTCGACTCCGCAGCTTTTCGACTCGAAAGTCTCCGCGGCGCGCCCCCACCAGCCCCGCGAAAACGACATGGACACTGCCGCTGCCGTGCAGTCTTTTCGGACTCTATGGGCAGCCGTTTGCTTGCATGCCCAAGTGGCGGCCGTCCTCGACCGCGTCGCGGCCGCGCTGGAGGCCCTAGAGGCGGTGCTCGCCGTTGAGGTGAGTCCTCTTTGGGCACCTCTGCAGCCTGCGCTCCGCGCGGTCCTTGGCCGCGTCCGGCACATGCAGCGATACTTGGATCTCCTGCATCGGCGTCTTCACCTCGGAGTAGAGCGGTGGCTGCGGACGATGCTGGATCGTCAGTATCCTCTACCGGTTCTGGCTGCAGATCCTCCGGACCCTACGGCCGAGGACGACTAATGCAACTCGTCTGCGTGTTTATTGACGGAAGCCGGTGGGACCATGGCCATAGCTCTATGTTTCGTCTCTTGCATCCCTCTCCTCTCTCCCACGCTCGGCCGCAACGCCTTGCTTCCCTCGCCGGCGTCGCGGCCTCGCTCTTCTTCTTCTCTTTCCGACGGCTTCCGCAGCAGTTTTCAAAAATAACTTAAGCCTGCCCGGCGTCTGAGGGCAAACCCTAAACCCTAAAAGAGTTGTGTTTGGGTGGCCTTGGGGTGGGCTTGTCCGCAACGTTGATGGCGTGCGCGATGGGGAGGGGCGGCGTTAAAAGAGTATCGATAGCCGCCCCGATAAAGGCGCACGCCATGACCGGTCAACACCCTAAACCCTAAACCCTAAACTTTTAGGGCTTGCGCCACTTGTGCGCCAACGCAGGTTGGCTTTAAAGGCTGTGATGATTTTGGTTTCAAGGTTTCTGGCCTTTTCTTGGCCTTTGGAAGCTCAAGGTTTCAAGGCTTCTGGCCTTTTCTTGGCCTTTGGAAGCTTAAGGCTTCAAGGTGTCTAGCCTTTGCTTGGCCTTTGGAACCTCAAGGTTTCAAGGTTTCTGGCCTTTGCTTGGCTCTTGCAGGCTCAAGGCTTCAAGGTTTCTGGCCTCTCTAGTGGCTTTTGCAAGCTCAAGGCTTCAAGGTTTCTGGCCTTCTCTTGGCCGTTGGAAGCTCAAGGTTTCAAGGTTTCTGGCCTTTTCTTGGCCTTTGCAAGCTCAAGGTTTCAAGGTTTCTGGCCTTTTCTTGGCCTGGCAAGCTCAAGGTTTCAAGGTTTCTGGCCTTTTCTTGGCCTTGCAAGCTCAAGGTTTCAAGGTTTCTAGCCTTTTCTTGGCGTTTGCAAGCTCAAGGCTTCAAGGTTTCTGGCCTTTTCTTAGCTTTTGCAAGCTCAAGGCTTCAAGGTTTCTGGCCTTTTCTTGGCCTTTGCAAGCTCAAGGTTTCAAGGTTTTTGCATTTGGCGCCCAAAATTCCTTGAGGCTCCAAGGAATCTTGAGGCTTAGGGCGTCATCCCCCCCCCCTCGAACGAAGTGAGAGGAAATGTTCTTGTTATAATGAATTGTTATAATGAATTTGTCTTGATGATAATGCTTTTGACTAGGGCGCCAACCTGTGTTGGCGGACCCTAAACCCTAAACCCTAAACCTAAACCCTCAAGAGCTCGATTAAATAGAAGTTATATAGAAAAAGTTAAAAAACAAAACTCTGCAAAACTCTGCAAAACTCTACAAAACTCTGCAAAACTTTTTAGGACATGGACACTATATAACTTCTATGAGTTTTGAAAATTTCAAAGGTTTCAAAAGTGTTGCTGGTTTTAGAAAGGGCCAACAAAACAATAACATAGCAAGACTTTATGATGCAAGCGACGCTTGTTGGATCCAGTAGCTTCATCAACATCTTTTGAGTGCTTATATACACACATATACATTATGTTTGTATGAATGTGCAAATATGTATGTATGTATGCATGTGTGTCAATATTAAGCATGTATGCGTGTATGAGTGTGTATGCTTTGTCTACGCATATGTATGTATCTGTTTATTTGTGTGCGCGCATTGCGCCCGTGTGTGTCCTCACATCTGATGTTCAGTCTTGCGCGCGGCAGAGGGTAGACTCGAACTACTGCAATGATCTCAGTGCGCTCAATGAAATACAATCGCAACGCGCTACCGACTAGACGATTGCCGCTTCTCAATTTGAGGTCGGACTGGAAACAAACTCAAAATTAGATTTCCTTTTCGTCGCCGCGCGTGCGTGTGAGCGACCGTGTGCGTTTGGACGCGTTTGGGGCGCGCGCGTCGGTGATGTCTGTGGGCACACATGCTCTGTGAGTTGCATCATAATTGGTCGTTTCGGCCGACGCGACAACATGCAAGCTTTTTCCTTTTCCTGGGCTTAATGGAGAAATGAATTGGGCGGACCCTTTGGTTCACACACGCTCTGTCTCGTGAGGTGTCTTTTTCCTTGTCCATCTACTTTTCCTTTTCCCGGGCTTTAATAGAGAAATGAATTGGGCGGACCCTTTGGTTCACACATGCTCTGTCTCGTGAAGCCTCAAAATCAATCACGGACCTGGGTTTAAAGGATAATTGAAATGATTGACCTTCACAAGGGCCTAACCGATAAAAAAAATCTGGGACGACCCATCCCGGAGACACGGTCACCCATCGTCACTACTTGCACTGGATCGGGCCCAACTGGCGCGAGATCAGGGCAGTGTACGACCCTGGGGTGGGCGGGTGCCATTTGGACCCGGAACTGGACCCTGGAACCTTGGAGCTTGGGGGCTTGGACCCTTTAGAGCTTAGAGGCTTGGACCCGGGAACCTTGAAGCTTGGGGGCTTGGACCCGGAATTGGGGGCTTAGACCCTGGAACCTTGGAGGTTTGGGGCTTGGACCCTAGAATTAGGGGCTTGGACCCGGGAATTGGGGGCTTGGACCCGAAAACCTGAAAAACTTGGGGGCCCGCGAAAAAAGAATGAACTTACTGAGAAACTTCTTCTCCCTACTCAATACTAATTTTTGCTTTGCTTGCAGCTTCCCGGCTCAAGCTTGCAATTCCTCAGCCCCACCGCTGCCATGCAGAATTCCGGCGGCGCGGGCAAGGGCGGAACCAAAGAGGTGAGCGCAGAGGAGTACAAGAAATACCTCAAGACGCTCAAGAAGAAAGAGAAAAAGCAAAAAAAGCAAGCAAAAAGAATCCCTCCAAGGAACTTCGCCGCGGAGAAAGTCCGAGAAGCGGCGACCGCCAGGGACAGCGGCGGGCACTACGAGAGCCCTTTTGGATACGTTTCCTACGGTGGCCCCGGCCCTGGCTTGTGAGCAGGCTCCGGGGCGAGAGACTTCAAATAGTAAAGCGGGAAAAAAGAAAATATTAATAAAATTATGATTCTTCGTCCGGACCCGGGAATTGGGGGCTTGGGCCCTGTAACCTTCAAACTTGGGGGCTTGGACCCGGGAATTGGGGGACTTGGACCCTGGAACCCTAGAGCCTAGGGGCTTGGACCCGGGAATTGGGGGCTTGGACCCTGAAACCTTGGAGCTTGGGGGCTCGGACCCCAAAACCTTGGAGCTTGGGGGCTTAGACCCGGGAATCCCAGGCCCCAAATCCTCAAAATCCAGGCTCGGAACCTTCGGCCCGCAGCCTCGACGCCAGGTACGGCCGTGCAGTTCTACTTTGACACCTCTGGGTCCGAAGTCCTTCGGGCATCAATTTTTGAAGCCCTTGGCGTTGGGCGGGCCTTTTGGCTAAGAATCGCGCTGCCCTCAGCGTGGGCGGGCCTTCGGGCTGAGAATTACGCGAGAAGAGCCTTGCTTGCAACTACGGTTGCGACAGGGTATTCAAACCCAGTCTGCCGGAGAATAGTTAGCTAAGTAGGACTAACGGTGTCTCCAGCCGAAGTGTGCGATGGGTCCGCAGACTGGGAAGGGTTGAAACAACACTTGAGCGCAGGTAAGTTTATATTATATCTCCTTTTTTCTATTTCCATCGCGCCAGGCGTAGGCTCTTTTCAAGAGCCGGGGGACACCTCTAGTTTAAATAAATACAGTCGATGCTTGGCAATTGCTTGGCACAATTTTTCCTGTCGACATCTTTAACTGGCAACATTATCTGTTTTCAATCTGAAGCAAATATGGGTTGAGTTCTTGAATCAGGGTTCCGTGTTTGAGACGAAAGTTAAATCGCTGCTTTGGTTTTAAAGGGGTATGCTTTGAGAAAGGGTACCGCCACCAATTTTATCAGGACTACATTTTTACCACCAATGTATGGGGCTTAAGGGTTTCGCCTACCCGAGAACCGAAAACCTCAAAGCTTTGCTGAAAGCCTTGAAGGACATGGCTGCCATCGTGGAAGCCGAATGGAAGAAGTGAGCCGCGGCCGCAATGCAGACGTAGCGGCCTGGGCTGCAAACCCTGCACAGGCGCAGTCCAGGTGGGCAGTTGGGCCTCGACCTTTTCACAGCGGCGGCCCTCGGAAGAAAAGAGCTGGTTTAGCCGACGTGCCACGGACAACTTACTAAAGTTGGATTTCTTTGGTCGATCGTCGATCGTGCTTTCGCACTCGCTCCACATGTCACATATCCGTTCACTGCGAATTGCTCATTTAACCGAGGCTTGTCTGTAATGCGAAAACACTCAGAACTACATCCTTGCGGCAGTTTCCGTCTCGTTACCGGCTCATCATGTGTCATGTGCGCGTGGCCCTTTGCAGCGCTCAATTCAATTCGCAATCGCCTGCCTCGCGTCGCCCGTCTCGCCCTCTGTTGTGTTGCTGTGGCCATGGAACCACCCAAGCGCCGTCGCATTTGGGCGAAGCGGCCGCCGCTGCCACACGAAGAGCTCCAAGCGCCTGCCGCGCAGCCAGCTCTTGCTGCGGAGGCCGCGCCCGCCGGCCATCGGCGGAGACAGGTGTCTTGCCCGGGCAGGGGCCCGGAGCGGCCATGTTGCTTTGCCGCTGATGGCAGTGGGCGTGCCGCCACCGCTAAAGGCACCCGGGACGGGCGCTGCAGCTTTTGTCATCGGGACAACATGGACACTGCCTTGGGCACTGCGCGTGGCCGGAAGATCGTGGCCCGCCTCTTGAGGCAATGGCGATTGATTGCGCCCAGCATCTTCGAGGCGGCTTTCAACCAGAGCGTTTTGGTGGAGATCGATGGCGCAACAAGGGAAAGCTTGCGCGCCCAAGTGTCTGAGCCCACGTGGGAGGAGTTGCTTGCGAAGCGGTGCTCCATTGTCGCCGGCCCTTCACCTCAAGAACTCCGTGAATACCAAGATGGAGTAGAGCAGGATAGAGCTTATGTGCAGAAGAAGTTCTTTCCAAACAGGACACGGACGGTCCGACACGCCAACCACCAATGGCGAGCGCCAATGAGCGAGGAGCTTCGTGGACAGGTGCGGGATCTCGCGCACAACGATGCTGGCTTGCCCGCTGCCAACAACAGCCCTGCAGCTGCTGCTTTGGAGAGTTGGTGCAAGCGTGGGTCTTGGGACTTGTGCCGCCAATGTGCTTCCGTGCAACCACGTCATCTGAAGGAAGCTGCTTCACGAGACGCAGCCAAAGGAAACATCATCCTTTGCAAGAACTGTGCCAAAAAGGAGCTATGGTTAGTGACTCGTGTTGAGGAGTGCTGATTCGCAGTTGTTGGCCTACTCCGGACCCGAGCTAAGGCTCGCACCCAGACTCTGACAAAATTGATAGCGGGGCCACGACAGCTGTGGATGGAGGAATGATCTTCTATCCTAAGCCAGAAGTGTAGCCCATGTCTGGGATCATGTGCAGCCAGGGCGGCCATTTTATGTCCGGACAGATGGCAAAAGCATTTTCTTCAGCATAAACCCCATGCCATCTGCGTGCTCCGGGCATTTTGATCAGCCTCCGAAGGGCAGTGCAGTCCAAGAAAGCCCTACTTCCAATGTACTTGAGAGCAGGCGGGATGGCAAGCTCAACAAGGGCGGCACAGTTCATAAAGGCTTTAACTCGGATTGTATGGAGGGTTGTCGGTAGGAAGACTTCCCGAAGGCTAGTGCAGTGGGCAAAGGTGAATTCCGGAATTTCTTCAATCATGGTGTTACGGAGGTCAACACTGTTAAGCAGTCGACAACTGTCACAAGCGTGCGCTCCTATGGCTACAAAGTGCTTTGGGAGAGCAAGCGTGTAGATGCCTGTAGAGCTGAGGCAGCCCGGAGCTAGCTCTCTGGTCCTGTCTTGCTGGGTTGACCCGTTCAATTCAGATCGGGGGGATGGAACTTCACTCACAGTGACCTCTGCTAGGTTGATGCACCCTTGGAAGAGGTATTGCCCGAAATTGGTGTCCCCGCTGAACACGTTGACAGCTCCACCCGATGCATACACACGCTGCAAGGAACAACATTCCGAAAAGACTTTGTAACCAAACTCGCGACAACCCGGAGCCAAGACACTATTTAGGAGCTTGCAGTCCCGGAAAGCATTATCTGCAATGCCTACCACTGTGGCCGGCAGTTTGACAATGCGGAGTTGCCGGCAACCTTGCCACGCTTCTGCACCTATGAGCCTGATCCCTGTCTCGACGCTAACGTGTCGCAAGCGCGGCACACCTGCAAAGGCCCATTCAGGGACAGTTTCTTCTGAGTTCATTGGGACATGAACAGCTAAGGGGACTTGGTCAATAGGATAACCACCGAGCTGTTCTTGTTCTAGCAGGGTAACACTACAGTCCCTGAAGACCATGGTGTATTCTCTACCTTGCTGCAACTTCTCCCAAATTGGGTCCTCTAGGTAGGTTTGCGTGGCGGTGTGCAAAAAGTCAATGACGCACCCAAAAACTTGGAGGTCAGTGACCGAGGCCAGATAATCCATAACCTGGTCTTCTAAATCTGTAAACCGGTCGAACTTGGCGACACTGAGAGTGACCTTAAAGGCTGCCCCCGAAAGCGTAGTCAGCATCAGGGGGTATTCCATGACTGGCTCCTTTTCGATGGGAGTGCTACTCATGGGCGTCATTTTTTGCTGCAGGCTATTAGCTATCATTGCGCAAACCACTGGTGTCCAGTCTGCACATGGGCTGTTCCTACGGCTGGAGATGTTTCCTTAAGACAGATGCTAAGGCACCTACCTTGAGCCGCTCGTGGCTTGGCATAAAAATGCTGATGCTACACATGGTTTAGCTCCTTGTCAGAGCGATTGGCATGGCAATATTCATGGCAATGTAGCTCCGTAGAGTCTACCATGGACTTGCATGATATTGGCAATATTCGTGGCTGAGTTCCTCGTCAAAGGCATCAGAATCTGGTCCTTCCGCAGGGAGCAGTTCCAGCCAATGAGGTATTTCAAATTTGTCGCACATAAAAAAAACATTGTGCTCTGCCTGCACCCACTGTTCAATGTCTCCCCAATCTAGGAGGGTAAACCGTTGCAGCTGCTCGCACCCGCAGAAGGCACGGTTGCCGATATCACTGAGTTCTGTCGGGATGACAACTTCCTGCAGCACAACACAATTAAGGAAGGCTTCTTTTCCGATTTGTATGAGGCGCGGAGGAAGCCATACGCACTGCAACGCTACACAGTGGGCAAAGGTGGAAGAGAGCAGGGCTGTGATCTCTGTGCTCATGAGGTTGACTTCCACTAAGCTTTTGCAATTTTCACAGGCCCTCGGTCCGATGTTGTGAAAATCATTCGGCAAACACAGCTGTTCAATGCCTGCTCCACAGAATGCTCCTTCAGGCAGTGCTCGCGGTTTATGCGTACGGTCTGCGGCAAAGGTGATAGTTGCAATATGAGGCAGCTCTCGAAAGCATATCTGCCAAGCTGAGCGCCTGGTGCCAGGACACTGCTGTCCTCTGTTTCGCACTTGACCCCCACGCTGCCTAGGGAGCAGCACTCAGCAAACACCCTTTGTCCATAGTGGACACACCCTGGTGCAGCTACCTGACGCAGCACGTAGCACCCCATGAAGGTCCCTTCCGCCAGACTGACGACCGAAGCTGGAAGCTTGACAATCTGCAATTGCTGGCAACTCTGCCAGGCCGCAATTCCTATGTGCTGGATACCAGTTGCCACTTCTACGTGTCGAATTGAGGGCGCCGCGTAGAAGGCTCTGTCTGCAATTGTCCCACTCGGGTTGGCCGGGACACGAACAGCTTTGGGGTAGCTCTCCTTGCCGTCATCCTGGAACTGCCAGATGGAATGCCCATCTACCATGCAGGGACGAACAACAATTTGGAGCTGCGGTCGGTGCAAGAGCTCAGTGCGGAATGCCTCTGGCAGGGGTTGCTGCGTTTGGAGGTTGAGCAACTCCAATTCACAGCCAAAGACATCTAGCTCAGACACTGTCGGCAGAAAGCAGAGGATGTCATCTTCAAGCTCTGCTATATCCTCATAGTGGGAGAGGTTTGCTTGCATCATATATTCCGCGCCGGCTACGGTAACCAACTCGAGGTTTACCTCAAAGCGATCTTGGGGGGGCGGCATTGCCATGTAGTGCTTGGTTTGCTTGAGCCAAACAACTGTGGTGCAAGAGGTGTATCCTTTGCAAAGCCATAGTGGCAAAGAAGCCCCAATAGCGAAGGTGACTAAGGTCACCCATCTCATGGCGGAGGTTGCGCGGCCCAGAGGCTGTCGTTGTGTGGGGAGCCTCCTGATGAGGACTACACTACTGCCACCACCCGTAGGACCACCCTGAGGACGAAGGCGGGGGGGAGGCTTGCTGTGCCAGGAAGACCTTGCTGCAGTTGAGGAACTTCCCGCTTCCTTAGGGGGGTCAGTGCGGCGGGCTTTGTTACTTGGATCGGCGGTTTCCTGACTGTAGCCCATGTGATCCCTAAGTGCCTGCTTATGGCTCACGAGTTGGAGCCTGAACGTGGGGTTCCTAGTGAGCCACTCAAGGAGCTGGTCCCATCTCTCCTCGGAGAGGTGAGTCGTGCCATATTGGTTGTAAGGACGATCCGCCATCTTCGGAGTGAGAGGATATCCTTTGCTGTAGTACCCACTGAGGACAGGACTGGGGACCTTAGTCAAGCTGTAACGGGTGGATATCAGGTTCCACCCTGTGCGGGACATGGCAATTCTGAGCCCGGAGGTCAGCCATTGTGCTACCACTGCACTTTCTGCGCCGATGTCCCCTTGCTCGAAATTGCCTAGCGCCGTTGCTAGTCTGGTGTATCCTATGCCAAACCTTCCATACCCCTTGGCAAAGGCATAGCTGGGTTCATCGTTCATGGCCTCGTCCTCTGTGGCTTCGTCTGTTTCATCTGCCTGCGTTTCTGCCATTCCCACCGGCACTGGGAGAGCAAGTCGTGGCGACCGTTCGGCTGACTCGGTGTCGTCTGAGGCAGAGTCTTCTTCTGCTGGCAGATCAGCTGTGGGATTTCTGGCTGTTGCCAGATCTCTCCACACGGGGACTTCAATGCGCATTCGCAGTTGCAACAGGGAGGGGAAGGCGGAGGCTTGTCCCAAAGACGGGTCAAGGGCTCCACTAGAGTACGCTCTTTCAGCCCAGGAAGTAGTCGGCATGCGGGGGTACCGATCATAAACTGTGTCTTTGGTGTGCACTCCCACTACAATCAATGGGTTGTCTTCAGCCCCCTCTTCTTTTGGCCGATATCCAGAGCCACCCTTCACCTCTGCTGGCTTGAAGCCCTGTTGCTCCATGGCTGTGACTAGGTCAGGCAGGATCTGGACTGGTAGATAAACAAAAAGGTCATTAGTAGGTAGCGTTTGTTCACCATATTCCATCCCCCTGACGAAGGACATGACGACAGTGCGCATGAAAGTGAGGGCATCTACATCTTTTTCGTTTGTGGTTTGCGATTTTCCTTCCCCAGTTTGGGCTGCTCCTGTACCCTGCTCTCTGTGTTGATTGTCAAAGGAACAGCACCTCGCAATGAAAGCTAGGAGGCCATATTGCCAGAAACGAGGGTTTGCGTAGAGAGCAAGCTGCTTCTGTGTAATGAAAGGGCATGCTGGATGCCCATTTCTTACGAACGCAAAGAGATTAGACAGAGGGGCAGCGAAGGCTTCACTGATGAGGAGAAGATCGCCGGTGTAGGCCTGGTTGATCTCATCTGGAATGTCTATAAAAGAGGAGCCATGGAGAGCTTGCTCAGTCACTCTCCTCCAGAGGAACGTGCGGACAAGGCGGTTGATTTGCTTGCTGGAGACAGCAAGCCTCGCCATTGGCCATTCTCTAGGCAGGTCGCTGTAGATCTGTATTGAGGGGAGCGGCACCTTTTGCCCGTGAGTTTCTCTGTTGGTTCCCGCTGCCTTTTGATAGTCGTACAAAACCTGCATGGCTCTCTGCTCGGATTCCAGCTGGAGATCAGTGGCGGCTGTGCCTCCGCGCTCTGCTTGCTCTTGATCACTGACAATGTCAATTTCTGTCATGGCTTGTGGGCGCTCATGCGCTGGGCCAGGGCAGTCAGGTGGCGTCTCTGGGTTCCTGCCAGTTGGGGTTTCCTGCCTTTGAGTGCTTCGACTAGCTAGATCATTTAGAGTGACCGGCGGTTGCGCATGTTCTGGGACGCTGTCGAGCGGTTGCCTGGATGTTGAGGCAGGTGATTTGCGTGACTTCTTTGGTTGTGCTCGCCCAGTATGAGCCTTAGGCCCTGGTCGTCGCTTGATTGGGGACTCAGAGAAGTGCGATCCGGGGCTATCACTGGGGAGGTGCTCGTCCTGTGGGGGCGTCGCACTCCTTGCATCATCGCCTGCCGCCCGCATGTCCTCTTGCGCGGGACGTGTAACCGGAGAGACAGGATGATTGCTAAGGCAATCACCCGCTTCAGTGGAAGAGCTGCTGGCACTTTCAGTGTCGTCCATGTGGGCATCAGCGTCCTCTGGCTGCTCTGTGCTCGGGATGGTGGGCGACTCCGATGGGGAGCTGTGGACCAGGACGACATCTTGTGTGGCTTCCTCAGCCATTGCATCATCTGTCTCTGCAGGAGAGGATGGCATATGTCCTTCTCGCGCTTCCTGTTCCTCGTTGTCTGGGTCGCGATCAGAAACAGAGAGGACATCAGGAGGTAGACTTTGCCGAGGCCAGTAGCAGCCATGCTCTAAAAGGCCTGGTTGCGGTGGCAGGATGAGATCAGAGCCTATGGCATCCAAGACCGGCTGCGCTCTCCATGCATCATAGAAGTACACACGGTGCAGAGCTTCGAAAGCATAATCCTGTGCACTACGATGCTCGCGCATGCTCGGCGTCGGTTGATAGCGTAGGGAACTTCCTACGCTGCAACGTCGCCCTGGGCCCGAGCTGTTGTGAAGGAGTCGCCAGTGCCCTGGCTGCTGCCCATCTGTTATGACTAGCCACTCTGGCTCCATCGAGGCATCTGTTGCATATCCATAAACGAGGTCGTGCCATACAGTGCCCCCAGGCAGATAAGGCCCTTCGACGAGGCTATTAATTTCTGCTTTGGTCAGATGCGTAATTGTGGCTAAGACGAGGCGTAAGCGCCTAACCTTGCCGTGGTGGTGTTCTACGAGACAGACCGGCAGGGGGCCACACCACATAGGGTGAGGCAGGAGCGCTTGTTGGAAAAAGGTCGTGGCCTGCGCAACTTGTGTGGCTGTAAGGTCCAGGGAGCCTACAATGTAAGGCTCTTTGTTACTGTCGTAGGTATGTATCGTCTGGACACCATGCAGGAGGGCTGCTAGGACCTGCAGGGCCCCAGGCATCCCTTGCATATTTAATGGACATGCCAGGATAGTAAGGTCGGTGGCCCGGCTGTATGCTACATTCGCTCGTGTGAAGCACTCCTGGTCATAGTCTAAGTTGCGTCCTTCGCCACTGAGAAAGGTTGAATCCCCATGAATGACGATGCAATGCTTGGCCGTAGCGCCTGCTACCTTGACTGCAGTCTCTGCATTCGCCTTCTTACCGGCAATGGTGAAATAATTGCGTAGATTCGTGGCCCCTTCTCGGGTGGTTGTTAGGGCCAAGATGTCATCAGCTTCAGAGCCTGCTCTGGTGAGTTGGTCTTCAATATGCTGATACACCCGAACTGTGGGGTCATTTTTGGGATTTTGTTTTGCTTGCACACTGGGCGATGCATGGCACCAGTGGATGAATCGTAAGCCTGAGGCAATCTTGTGATCCTCTCGAATGGAGGTGGTACCGATTTGCCAGGTGTCTCCCATTCGGCTGCACAACATGGGGTACTGAATACCTATCAGCGGCTCATACACTTCCTGGGCAACCCTTGCACTCGTCGGCAGCATTAAACTCCAGCAATGTGGGTTTGCGACTCCCGATCTCTCAGCCGCAGTTTGTGCCTGGTGGAAGTCGAGTGGGCTGTCCGGGCTTGTGGCTGCATATCCTAGACCTACCAACAGTCCTTCCGGGAGGTCCAGGTCCACTCTGGAGAGATCTTTGTAGGTAGACTGCAGCTGACAGGCGGAAGGAGATGTGGCTTTGACCTTCTCCGGGCGAAACCAGCTGCTCCCCAGTGGCCTGTGACCCACAACTTTAGCCGTTTCTTCCAGGTCTCCAATGCCAAAGCCTCGACTGTGCCGGAGGAGCATGTGGCAGACCCACGGTATTTCGTGCGGCGTGTACCAGGTAGTGGGGGCTCGTAGCCCAAGGGGTGCTTTGAGCAGGAGTGTGCGATGCGCTCTCTGTCCATCAGCCACTCCACCTGGGCTCTGCTTGGGGTCACCCAGCAGCAGGCGAAAGAAGGGCTGTCGGGGAACTGTTGGCGCAAATGCAGATTTGAGGTCCATATCTTGCTGTGCTTCTTCACTGATAAGCAGGTCTACATTTTCCATATGAGTGTTGAGCGTTGAATGAGTCTGCCCTTTCTGATCCCAGACGAGTCCGGTTGTGACAATCACTACATGGCAGCCAGGGATGTATGACGCCGCGTCGCTTGCCCTCAAGTCATAGTCAGTACAGGCTATGTTGGTTTCCGCCTCTTCCCTGCTGACAGGCCGCACGAAGAATCTCTGGTGGTCTGGTCCAAGGTCAAAGGCTGTGAGTAACTTGGTAATTGCCCGGCCTGCCGGGTTCTCCTTGTGCACTACTGCGATCTTAAGGTGCGTGGTAAGGGCTAGCCAGGCAAGTAGAAAGGTCAGGGATCGGGTCTTGCCTGCCCCAAAGACTCCTGCTACTGCAAGGGTAGATCTACCAGATCGGAGGGCGAGCGCGAGGCTGGCAGCCATCGACACTATGTGCCCGTTATCATGTCGGGCGGCAGTGCCTAGTGCCACAGCGAAACTGGCAGCTTGGGGACAGTGTTGCATCGTGCTGCCAGAGGTCAGCAGCTGGAAGAGGGCATGCAGACTCTGCAGTAGGACTACTGTGCACTCTAACTGATACGGAATGGGCACTTGGCCGGGAATTCCTAGCACAGTGGGCTTATGTTCTGCCGCTAAGCTGGCCATTTGCAAGAGATGATCTGCAGTGACAGTGTCACCTGCTTCCGCGATGGCCAGAACTCGGATCCGCGTTGCTCTAGATTCCAACACGCAGAGGCTGGGCGGGAAAGCCCATGGAGCAGTGCACGCCAGGTCAGTTTCAGCTGACGTGGGCAACGGCACAAACTCTTCCGGGAACGGCGCCAAGGCGACGTCCCAGTGCTTAGGGCTGCTCAAGCGGCGTAGCTTTTCGCTGGGCGCCTCATCCCCTTTGCGTTTCCGCGAAGGGGTCGCAAAGGCAAGCAAGAGTGCTAAGACTGAATAGCACTTGCCGTGCTCCTCCAGAACTAGCCGATAAGCCTTCCCCGCCTGTGAACCCATATGAACTGTGCTTGAGGGGCTGTTAGCAAGTTGCTCATAATTACAGCTTTGGAAGTGTGCAGGGCAGAAGATGGCTGACTGTGACCACGCCGGAAAGGCTATACGATATTCGTGCATACCTTGTAACCCCGTTGCTGTTGGAGTGACATCCACAACTAAGCCAAACTTGCGGACAGTGGGGCTGCTCCACAGGTCTTTCTTTGTAGCAGCCTCATCAACAAATGTGAGTTGCGGGAGGAACAGGGCTAGGATGACAAACACCTCTCGGAATGGGATTGGTGCTAAAAGGTCTCGGGCCATTTCTGTCAGCCATTGAGCACACGCACTTAGATTACCTCTGCCAACCCGAAAGTTTTTCAGCAGTAGCGCATGTGCTTCTTCCATGGAGTCAATTTGCTGCCCCGCGACACACCTCTGTAGCAGCACTAGCAATTCTTGGTCAGATCGGTGGAGGTTGGACACCAACAGGCTAATGGCACCTTCCCAATCATCGCTGGTCATTACTGTTTCAAAGCGAATCCAGGAGGCCAAGCGCATGGGGGCAGCGATTCGGTCCCTGCGAGGAATCACCTCTGGGTGTGTGAGCTTCAGCGTGGTAAGGCTGACCTGGCCTGCAGGGAGCTGGCACTGAAGCCAGTGCCAGTAACCGTGTTTTTGCTTGCCCATCCACCTTGCAGATTCTGTTACATACGTGATGTGCAGGGATTGTTGCAACATACCAAGCTCCTCCTCGGTCGGCTTCCAGTCGCACAGACAATCTTCAGCAGCATGGACAAGATAGTAGTTGCGTTTGTCAGGTTCTGCAGTGGCAACCAGGGCTGCGAATACACTCTTAGGCATTGCAATGGCACCAAGGCGCGCTGTGGTCTGACTGGCTGGCCAGAGGCAGCGAATTGCTAAGGCAATCACTGCTCCAGTGTAGCTTCCTGCACTGAAACCATTCACTGTGAAGTGAATGGGGTCTTCTTGCACATCCGGTCGCAGACACCCCAGCCCTGGCAAGCAGGCAAGGAGCCGTAGTGGCTGCAGCGAGAGCAGTTTCCACCACAGGCCACTGAGGAAGGCTTGGTGCGGCAACCGCCGGTGAGCAGGGAGAAGCCTCGCTGCTTTAAGCACCAGTTGCGTGCGTTGATAGATTACAGCTGCCTTGCCATACCCGAGGTCTTCCCATTTCTGGCACGGATTCTGTATGAGCGTAAAGAGGGTGGCAACTTCATGCACTCCGGTCGACCAGCCATAGGCTACTCCCCACTCCTGATCGTTGAGGACATCTGCCGGGGAAAGTGACGGCCCATAGACTTGACTTTCACCCACGGGTGGACACATGCAGTGGAAGTGTGGGGGGACTTCACCCTCAAGGGCACCTCCTCCCAGCCCTCCGCAGTTGATTTGGAACACTGACGGCAGCGGCAGGAGGTTGCGTCCAATCCAATATTTGTTGAGTTGGGCGACCATCCATAGGACTGTGACCCAGGTGAATTCATCCTGCTGGTGGTGAGAGATGGCTTCGAAGACTTGCGGTGCGATACCTTCCAAGGGCATGACTGAGCCTTGAAGTTGACACAACAAATCGTGATTGGCTTGAAGAAATTGCTCTTTTTCTCCAGGGACAAGACACTTGGGCTGTGCCAGCGCAGCACGCAATTGCTCATACGGGCTTGCTTCTATGTCCGTGTGGACTGCAACTACCCCTCTTAGCTTAGCGACTTGACTCCAAGGGACAAAGAGGGAAGGAGATAGCTGTTGCGGACAGGGAGTGCATGATCTTGAGTCAAGTGCCTGACTGTCCTGCCTCGAGTCACCTTCAATTGCCTTAGTGAGGCGGTCTGCTCTTTTGGCAGAGTTGTCGGACGAGGGTGTGGAGACTGACTCCACCTCTGCATCTCCGTCCTCTGCAGGAAGACAGCTAAGGCTGTCCACCTGCCTTTGTTCTGGAAAGAGCTCTGTCGCTTGTTTACGAATCGCTCGCCACCTCACCAGCAGGCAGAAGCGCAATGCACTGTTTCCAGTTACCCCTGAGGAGTAGCCTGTAAACTTGCAACCACCGACAGGTTTCCAGGTCTCAACGGTCCATGCAGGGGGTAGGTTGGGCATACCGAGTATAGTCATCGGCAGCGTTTCCCAACCCTGCTGCTCCAGTTCACGTAGAGCTGTCTGTGCTCCAATTTTGGCCTTGCCAAAGGCATGAAATATGGCAGGTCGCATCCGGTTGCGCGGCAATGCACTGGCCTGGAAGAGGTGTTCTCCTGGCAGCGACGCAACTGTGCATGGCCCTGTGAGCATCGGGAGCACTGATAGCATACCCTGTTCGAAAGTAGCTCGTGCCCAGCTGGTAACCCAGGGGGTTCGCTCTCTTCCCTCTGGGGTGAGCGCCCTAGGATGGGATTGCCGTGGCCACTTGATTGGACTGCCTGGACTAGACTCCTCCGGGCTAGGGACAGGCATGGGCCAAAAGTGCTTACACATGTAAAGGCCGTATAAAGACCAAACCATGCAGAGGTCAAGAGCGGACTGCATCGCTATCCCAACAAAGGGGGTAAACAAGGTGCCACTCATGACAGTGTTGCTCGGATTGACAGGTGATCTGGCTCTTGAAACTAGCGCAAGTCGACCCGCCTGAAGGCTCTTTGCCAGGGTCTGGGCAGACGTGTCATGTTCCAGCGGACTGTGCTTGTTGCGATTGCCGATTGAAATGACCAAACCTGCATTATACTCTAAGTGCGCTTCTGTAAAAAGCAGCATGCCTATCCCAGCACTAGGGCTCGATTCGGAGCGTGCGTACCCTATGAGATCAGCCCACTGGTGCTGCTGATGCGCCAGCTGCAGTAGGTCTTTGACCTCGAATAACGTAACTGGCACACAGTCATTATCAATGAGTGCAAAGTGCTGTGCAGGGTACAGGAAACGCGCTGCCTCTAGGACAAAGACCCCTGCCCAATAGTATGGAACTTTATGAAGGCCAGTAGTAGCATCAGCACAGATCCACAGTATGTCAGTCCTCTCGTCTTGGGGACCCACCAGACATCTTCGTGAGGCCCACCAGGCAGCAAAGGCCGGCCAATATGGGACAGCATCAGGTGTCCGATTGTCCACAATTAGGTAAATCATGTGATTGTTCATGATCAGGTCTCGGTGTGAGATGAGTGTCTGAATGATGGCAGTAGTATCAGGCAGCTCTCCCTCTGTTTCGAGAGCAGCATACCCCTCGTCCTTTTTGGATGGCTGCGCACGAACGTCAGTCAGGCCAAGTGTGGGCCGAGCAGAGTCAAGACCGAAAGGACTGCTAAGAGTGTCTTTCATAGTCAGTGCTGCATAAGCATCATTCTGGGACTGCTCCACACTATCCCCCGTGCCCCTAGCAAAGCAGGCTTGGCCATCCGTGGTCAACCAGTCTGCATGGTTACGTGTGAAGACAAAGGGAGCACGGACTCCAGTCTCAGTGGTATCCGTGAGGTCCAGTGAATTGCTGTCTTCCATCCACGGGTCATGTGACATTCGAGTTTCTCTGTTAGGCAATGCAGGTATAGCCCCCGCCAACTAAGGTTGGCAGGTGCCCTGACGGCGAAAGCACACGAAAAGGCAACACGAATGAAGTCAGCTAAGGCTGACCTCACTCCTGCATGCAGGGCACTACGACCTGCTGTGAGCCAAACGTTGCAGCAAAGCGCTTTCATGAAAGATCAACTGTATTTAGTATAGTGCCGAGGACACCTGTGCAACCTATACTGCAAAGGAGGGAGACTCACGATTGTTTCAGGGGCATATCAGGGGCCCTGTCACTACTGCTCGTGGTCATCCGCATGTGGGTGTAACAGAGAAAATAACCATGCTACGTAAACCAGGCCACACAGCTGGGTATGTAGGTCAGTCAGGGGGGTGAGTAGCGCACCCTGCACATCATGAGGCAAAACGTCCACTGTTTGCTCAATTTCCTGTACCAATGCATGCAGACTTTGCACTCTTGCATGCAGGGCTGATTCGATCTGGTGATGAGTACGGTCTGTGTGACGCTGTGGGGGCGGTTGCGCAGTTGGTTGCGTGTCTACTCGAAGGACATGCTGTTGTTGTCTGTCGGTAGTGGACCAAAAGCCTACTCGCCGAGGAAGGGAGGCTGAAAAGGGGCGTGTCTGCAGAAAGATGTCAAAGGGGTCTGCGTTCTCTGCAATGGGCCTAGCGCTCACAGCTTCTGCCAGCACAGCGAGGAGGTGGCTTTCGTGATGCTGTATGTGTAAAATCATCCTGCGAAGCCTAGTTCGCTTTGTTCCATAGATTGTGGCCCCCCTGGTGTTGATTGCAATACAGCCCTGATGATAGAGCGGGATAATCGCATCATCTATGACTGCCCGAAGTTTGAGCAGTGCTGGCGGAAATTCAAACCCCTCTGTCCATTCGGGGAAAGGAGTGTGTACGTTTTCTTTGACTGCATCAACCGGGAAGAAATGAAGTAAGTAGCACCGCTCTCTCCTCCCGCGATAGACGAAGGTTACAATGAGGTCTAAGACCCCATATCGAATGTCCCCATGGTCGAGTTCAAAGCGAACAAAATCAGTGACATCAACATATGTACCATCATCTGCCAGGAACAACGGTTCTGGATGCGCCTGCATGGCTAGTTCGACTTGCAGTTTGTCTTTACACCGATGTGTGCAGGCAAGGTCAAGAGTCGAGCCGGTTGATGTGATACAAGAGAAGAGCTGTCAAGCTATTCAGTCCAGCTATTTCTCTCACTCTGAGCCAAAAATCTGCAGGGACAAATGGAGACAATTATGGGGG
>CAXAMN010022290.1:0-26531 GCA_963970005.1 Durusdinium trenchii | reverse complement strand
TGTTTGCGTGGCCTCATTGCACTATCAAGTCCTTGGAGAAACCTTGGTGTGGTGTACTTCTGACCACGAACCATGTTGCCATAGTTCCAGGATAAAAATGTCAAGGACTCTGAGCTGGCCAATAAATTAGTTCCATATGGTTCTTCTATTCTTCCCTTGAGGAACCTTCTGCACAGCTCTTCATAGAAGGTGACAAAATCCCAACTGGGTCCCTTGGGACCATATGATTCCAGTTCCTTCTTGAGTTCCTTTTTCGTATCCTCCAATTCTTCTCGAGCATGACCTGCCCTTTCAAGGGCCTTTGGATCGACCTGATACCTGCCATCCAAATAAATGATGCGGTCATCATTGATGAAGAATCTCTTCAAATCATGCTCTGGTTCATGTTCATAACAATCAGGTGGAGGTACTGGACAGATATTGCGAATGGATCGAACAAAATCATTCTCGTTGATCCTTGACTGATAATGAGGATGGGAAATCTCACCTTTTCTGAAACAAACATGATTCAGCAATCTTGCATGAGTTTCCCTGAAGCATAGTTGATAAAAGCCAATACCTGGATCTCCTGTAAGCTCTCCAAGCAACTTCAAAGGTGAAGTATGCAGCTCATAGGTATTGTCAACTTTTGTTGTATCCTTTTCAGCAACTACTTCAGATGGAAAAGATTCTTGGATTTCAGCCTCCAATTTCTTCTCTCCATCATCCTCTCTGACCTCTTTTATTTTCTCCACCGCCTCTTTCTTCTCTTCCATGGTTGCATCATCCTGAACTTCTTCATGAAAATGAGGATCAGGAATCTTATTCAGGCGGCTTTTCTTAGATTTCCGCTGACCTGAAGTATCATCAAGGTTAGCATCCATCTCACCTGATGGTAAGTGCGATGCAGTCGAGTCCTCACCTATCTCTCTTGACAGAAAGTGTGGTGTTGACTCTTCCTTGGCTTCCTCCTGGTCAACTTCCATCTTTGGTTCCTCTGAAGGAAAAACACCTGCATCTTCATCAAATATTTCTTCTTCCTTTCCAGGTTCAACTGCAGGATCTTCTTCAGGAACTTCCTCTTCCATATTCTCATCTTCTAGAAGTGTTCTACTTCCAGTATAGACTTCACCAGTGATAGTGGAGACTCTTGTATAAGGAGGAACTTCTTCACCTGCTTCAAAAGCTTGTTCTGCAACATCCTTGGTGAGCAAGTCCTCTACAAGATTTTCTCCCTCGGTTCTTGGAAGAGGTCCTGAATTCTCATAAAAATCTGTCCTCTCTGAACTGAAAGCTTCTGTCGCCTTCTCATTGTCCTTTTGATCCCTGAACAGGTGAGTAATCTTCACAGCTTCTCCCTGTAGCACCTGATCACCTCCTCTATACTTGTCGACAATGGAGCGCCATACTGGAACATCATCATCATCAAAATCAAGCTCCATATCATCTGCCAACAGGTATGAGATGTTTTGAGCTGCCTGTTCTTCTTCTTCATCACGTTCCTTGGCAAGCTCCTCATCCTTCTGGATCTTGAAGATACCCTTCAGGATGTCTTGTAGTACCCTTAAGTTCAGCTTCGATGATGGCTCATACGTCCCTGAACTTACAGGCTCAACTACAACACGAGAGCAAGAAATCGCCTCCAAAAACTTGGAATTGTATTGGCGTTCAAACTCTTCCTTCTTGATCATCTCATACAAGGGATCAGAAACTGCAACACGCGCCTGAACATACTCACGAAGTTGATAGCATGCATGTTGCACAAATCTACTGTTGGAGTTGTGAAGAAAACTCTCTAAATGATTCCTGTCACGGTCAATCAAATACCACACAATCCTTGCAGAAAAACGGAATTTCTTGAAGTTCATAGCAAAATGTGTATGATACTTCTCTGGATTCCTTTCTGCTTGTAAGGCGGCCTCTGAAGTCTTGTAAGCTGGGAGATTTGTGTCTGGATCCAAAATCATAAACTCTTCCCACAAGATCGAGTGGTCAAGAACCCACTTGGGAAGCACCTTGATGAAAAAGTCACAAACAAGTTCTGACACAAGGTGCATGACACGACCAATCTCTTCCTCCTGCTTGAAGCGATAGTGCAGTTTGGCAAATAAAGGATTGTTGAATGCTTCCTCCACTGTATTGCCAAAACTATCCCACTGAGGTTCTGGAATACCAAAGTTCCAACCCAGCAATTTGGGATCTCTGCACATATCCAAGAAGCTTGAAAGCTCTACAGAAGCAATGCCATGGTCTGTCAGAATTTCAGCCCAGCGGCGTCCATTCTCCCAAGCACGGATGAAGAAAAACTGTTGGTATCCAGTTTGTGCCAACTCCATCCACTGAGAAATTCCGGGTTCAAAAAAAAAAAAAAAAAAAATGGGGTCTTCCTCTGTTCCATAAACACTTGGACGTAGCAACTTGTACCTTCTACAAAAATATTCTCTCTGGTGCCTTGTCAACCTGTCCCAATCCCTCACGAGGATCACGTCTTCTCCAGTGCTCTGGAGTACACGTGTCCCTACACGATCATGGAGTGATACCATGCCAATGTCATATACCATCCATGGGTTGAGAACCAGGTTGTTGACATTCTGAATGAACCATGTCATCTCACGCTCAGCAACATGAGCAGAGTCATCTTCTTCATCTTGTTGAGGTTCTCCAGAAGTCCTGGCTGTTGAGCTCTTCGAAGTGATGTCCGTCCAAATGTGATCAAAACGAAGAACTTCCTCATCAGCCTTCACCAGTTTTGCCTGATCCTTGCTCAAAACTAATGGGTGAACCATAAACAAGGACCTTGAGGTAACACCATCTCCATCGACAATCAACTTTGGAGTACTATAGCCTAAGATACTCCAAGGATCACGATCATCGATTTCCTTAGGTGCAATCAAAGACCATCCTTGAAGATAATGGCCTTCTGACATCGACTGACGTGACCTCAATCGTGACCGATTGTACTCACGTTCAGGATGATTCTCATATTGGACAAAACGGGCGATAGCACCTAAATCCAAATTGTCCAACCACAAAAGCATATGCCTCTTAACTTGTTTTGTCTCAGGCTCATCGGCATGAATCCTCCTGAGAAGTTCTCTGGCATATGGCTTGTCAATAGATAATCTGGTGAACAAAGCTCGCACTCTCTCTTGTTGCACCTTCTCACTATTGATGAGCTCCATCATCTCCTCTGCGGACTTAGGATTTCTCAACTCCTTAGCTGGCTCTGGAGCATCTCGTGGTTGTGGTTCATCCACACTAATGTCCAAGTATTCGGGCTCCACATCACAATGTGCAAGCACCACTCCATTGTTGCTGAAGTACAGAGGACG
This sequence comes from Durusdinium trenchii, assembly GCA_963970005.1. NCBI lineage: Eukaryota > Dinophyceae > Suessiales > Symbiodiniaceae > Durusdinium > Durusdinium trenchii. Next base: position 23,220 of record CAXAMN010022290.1, on the reverse strand, counting down.
TCCAGCCCGAAGCCAAAGAATCACATTAAGCTTCACATACAAAGGCTGTCCATAATCTCTTGGAACCACTGTACCTGGGCCTAAAGGAATGTAAAGCGAAGTTTGTGGATTGCTGTACATAAAATGAACATAATCTCTTCCTTCACCGCTATTCCTTCTATTCCAACTTTGAGGGTCTCTCATCAAACCATACCTCTCAATGCTGGCCCAGTTCTCCCTTCTGGTAACATGAAAAACATGTCCCAAACATCTTGCCTCAATAGAAGTCAATCTATGATTCAACTTCTCTGGACTGATGTTTTGCATGAGTCCTGTATGCCCTTGGTTCACTCCCAAACGCATGGAGAAGGGCATATCGTATTGATTGCCTGTGTTGTACCAAACATTCTTGTCCAAGCGAATCACCAAATGAAATCTTTGCTTCTCATCGCTATGCAATATAGCAAAGAAAGTATTAGGATAAATACGAAAAGGCGATGGCATTCGAGCAGTTCCCTCTGTGATCAGAGGCATAAGCTCTATCATTGCCCTACTGTCCATCAACCTATCGAGAGAACGATCATGTCGTAGCATATAGTTGAGCCCCGTGGCTATCTTCCCATAATCGTTTTGCCTCCACGCGACTCTTGTTGCCACGAACTGCCTACTTCTCTCATATTCATCCTCTTCCTCTTGGGTGACATAGCCAAGAGCGTATCTGGCAATCTCTGCGAACCACCGTACTCGAAAATTGAACTTAGTATGGTTCTCAGGTGCCAAACACATTGCAAGAATGTCGGTTAAGATCAATTCATCCTGCTCTGAGTTCCTATGGAACTCAACTGGCGTACGTGGGCGTCTCAAACGGTTTGCCCAGTTCTGAGGTTGTCCCCAAGGAACCTTTTGTGACCAGTTTCGAGCATACTCAAAGATGTTGACCATATTGGACGCTCCCTGACCGGTCATCTCTGTTGATACAAAGTACACCGGTCAGAGGCCAGTGTCCTAAGTTGTAGAAATGACAGGTATTCAACGATGCAAGGCAATAGTCTTCGAAAGAAAAGTGCTGATCTTGCCAAGCTAATTTGAGCCGCAGGCACAAATTCATGAAAGAAATTCAAATTTCTCTCAAACAAAAACACATGCATTGAATTCTCTCCTCTCACTCTCAGTGCAAAGAATCTCCAAGATAAAACACATCATGTGAAAAGTCAACATGTGTGCATACTGTAGAAAGCCATCCACGCAAATATGCCTTGTGTTCAATAAGAGATCTAAAAGGTGGATGTGCATCAACTTCCTTTAAACAACCGCTGCGTACTGCATCTATCAAAGCTTGTGGACTAGCAGACTTCTTAGTAAGACAGTCAGCGAGACACCACTGAGTGCGTATATGTGACAAGTCAGCAATTGCACCAGAGCATGCTTCCTTCCTAAGCATTTGGATCATATGAATAGTCTCCTGTTGCTCAGGAACATGAGTAGTACTAGCTGTAGTCACAAGATTGTTAGCATCAGTGCGCATGTGAATGTCAGTAGAGTAGCCTGTAATGTCCTTGATCAAGCCTCTAAGCATTTGGCAAGTGCCATAACACTTCATGAATGCATACAACTCTGCAACAGTTGTGGACAGGGTTGTTCTCTTGATCTTGGAAGATTCAAAGAAAATAAGTGAACCTTTAGTGTTCTTCTGTTTTGCCTTCCTTTGCTCACCCATAAAAATAACCATCGCACGTTGAGAGGATTTGTCACTGTTGTTCCTGAATGCGGCATCTGGCATAGCAATTAACCGTGGACTACCTTCCAGTGGCCAAAAACGTAACTCCATAGGGTCAGTCACGATTTGTTTGCACAGCTTGTTCAGGGCCTTGCAATCACCTATTGTAGGTCCTGCTGATGCTGATGCTGACCTCGAGAATTGGTAGCATGCTTGGAATTGTGTTCTGGATTGTAACCAGTTTATGCTGCCAAGAAGTGATCTGAAGGCTGTGCGCATGTCTTTGTCACACTTTTCCTCATCCTTCAAACCTTTTGGAATGATAATCTCAGTCAATTCCTGAACACAAAGGGATTGTTCTACTGAGATGTACTCCTTCTTCTTGGTCTTCTCTTGCATCTTCCAAGCAACACGTTGTCCAGTAAACATCAGGTCATTAGTGTCCTCATGTCCAATCTTAAACTGTGACTTCACAATATCCTTGAACTGTTTCAAAAAGATATCATTACCTGTCACAAAAAGATCATCAACATGTAAACAACACATACCAATGGGTGACCTATTCTTAGAATTACTGCCATGCACAGGGTCCATAAAATGCTCAAGCAACTCTTCCACAACTTCAGGTGTAAGCTGAGGCGTTTGTGTCACAGTATACGTATGTTCTGCAGGAAGAAAAAGACTGACAAGCGTTTCAGCTTCTTCCTCCAACGTCACTGCATTCTTCTCGTTTCTGATATCCTTGTTTGTCTCAAGAAGCCACCAAACACCCTTACGCTTAACTATTGAAGTCCGAAAACAAAAACGCGAACGCGAATACGTAGGTTCGGGAGTACGAAGAGCTTTAGCGCGATAAGCGACTTGAGCATGGCCATTTGCATATTGATGCCAACCTGCCTTGTGCTCTACAGAGTCAAGGAAGTTCTGGAGTTCCTGATCTACCACAGGAGTCCATTTTCCATCCTCTGCCTTAAGCAGGCTACGCGTCACCGTCTTCTCCGACCTATTTCCGTAACACACCGAAAACAGACGTTCTTCACAGAGAAAAGACCTACGAACTTCCTCCGCTGTGTCGTGGAATTCGTTTGGCGGCGCACCTGCTACGTAGAAGGATACCGGTTCCGGTTCGGCTGGCATCTCCTCTGATGAGTAGTTCACAGCCTTAGGAACCCTCAAACATCCGGAGTAGCAAACGTACGTGCACCGATCGGCTCGAGTCGGAACTAATCTGAGTGAGTGCAAAAACTTGTCGAGTCGATTCCACCAGCGACGAGGCGCATCACTCAATCCGTACACTGAACGGGTGCACAATCCGACGAGATACGGAGGCAATCCGATATCGGTCGGAAGTTGAACGTGAATAACGCGTCGCTCGAGGTCGTAAAGTTCCCCCTGAAGAAAGGCAGTTTTCAAGTCGATGTGTAACAGGTCCCAAAAAGAAGAGGCTGCATGTTGACATGCTACGCGAAAACCATACCTGGTCGCTGTTGGCGAGTCCGTCTGGAGGTCCCATTTCTGGGCATCTTGGAAGCCTCGACAGACCCATCTGGCCTTAAACTTCTTAAAATTGCCATCTTTGTCAATCTTGATGGTCAGGACCCATCGACCGGTAACATAGTTATCGATCTTATGCTTTCTTCGGTCTCGATACTTCATCGCAGTAAAGTCTAAAAAGCTGCGAAACTCCTCTAGTTTAGCTTGCTTGATCTCCTTCGCATACTTCCGGAGCACTTCCGGAGTAATCACACCCTCTGCCTTCGGCGTCTTCTTAGCCGCTGTCTTCGCAAGATACTGGCAGAATTGTGAAAAGCCTTTCGGATCATACGAGTTAAAACTCGGAGGAGCTTGGTTCGGACCTATGACACAAAAATCCATGTCATCAAAACTAACAAAAAGATTTTTCTCATCGTCCAGATCCTTGTCTGGATCCTTCTCAAAACCTTTCACATCTTCTTCATCAAAAATAGGTTCTAAATCTGTCTCATTTGAATCAGTCGTCTGATTGTCGTCATCTTCGACTGTGCTCGTAGGCACGGGAATGTCGGCTGCTTGTGGCTGATTCGAACTTGATGCTGTCGGATTCTCCGAATGTCCAGGAAAGAAACTTCTTGGCACTGACTTCGGAGGTGCCGGAATAGGTTCGTCATGTCCCGGTAACTGAACCTTAGAACGTTTTATCTGAAACTTCACCTTCGCCTTTGGCAAAGCATCAGTTGAGTCCACAGAAAGCTTCCGCATGTGCTTACTGTGACGTTCACGATTCTCCGGGACATATGGTTCTGGCTCCGGCGTGTTCGAATCTGGCGACGGTACGAACGGATGAACGGGATCCGTATCACTCGGAAACCCTATCGGTGGTTGACCCGGATCATCTGGCGGACGGGATTCACTCGTAATCTCCGGCATTGCCTCTTCCGGATCGCTCGATGGATATCCGAGTTGCTCTAAAGGAACATCGGGATTTCCGAACTGATTCGGACCAGCTACGGAACCTGTCGGAGGCGGTCCCGGAGGTTGTCCACCCTGGTGATCATCAGGGTTGCCACCCGGTCCATCACCAGGCGGATACATATCTTCATCATCTGGATCAAAATACTGCTGTTCCCCCGAGACGGGAATCGGCTCATAAGCCATATCATCATCCATCGGTGGTCCGTAGTCTGGAGGTTGATCCTTTGGATCCTCTAGAGCTACTTCATCAGGAGTCACAATGCGCTTCACGGCGCCTGTCGTCTCTGCTTCGTAAACTATCATACTCCAATGATCTACCAAAAACTGTTCATGATGAGGAGACAGTTGTGACACAAACATAAAGAAAACCTGATGGTATTTTCCTGGCTTCCACATAATCAACACTGCATCATCCTCAGAGTTGAAGAGAGGATGCACTCTACCAAAAGTACCACGATAGACCTTACATCTCTCAAAATACATCTGTGGCAAGGTTCTTCGTCTAATCTCCTTCAGGCCTGGAATCAATGACACAATTCGAGAATCAGAGGATGTTGTCACATCAAACTCTGATCTCTGAGGTAGTGCATCTACCTGCCTCAAGGTTCTGATCAGTTCAGTAGTAGTGAACCTTTGTGGTAGTATGTGTCGAAGTGGAACCGGAATTTCCGTCGTCTCTTCCGTTCTTACGGAATTCAGCAAAATTGACTGATGAGCTTCTCTCTCTAACAAAAGAGCTGTTCCACACAAACTTCCAGAGTCATAATTCTCCAGAAGATCTTCAATAAGAAAACTCTGACGCTTATCGGAAGTCTCACTATAAGGAAGGAAACGATTCATCTCAACCAAAAATGAAAATGGAAACTTCTTCCAGTCAGGATCCTTAAAGTACTGGTTGCTTCTAGTGGCTTGCACTGTTTTAGCTTGAAATGAACAGTCACCAATACCTTTCCATCCTTGGCAGGATGCATAGGAATGGAAGACTGTCACGTAACTCATTCCCTTCGGACAATAACAAAAACAATTCATATTCACATCAAAGTTAAAAATCGGATCCTTCAACGAAGAAATGAACTTCTGCAAAAACAAACAAAACTTGTTTCCTTTGGGAACAGTCACAAACACATGTTTCTTCCTTCTCGACTGCCACTCAATCACATTACAACATAGCAACCAACCAAATAGAAGCTCTGTTCTGTTTGGGAGAAGGGTTGTTGATCACTATACAGTGGGGCTGCAATCTCTCCAGTTGCTGCCAAATACCATCTTGACCCTTCATAGTGGAAAAGTTGTATCCTGCCTTGAAATCCATAGGAGATGCAACTTTAACACCATTCCTTGAAAGGAACCAAGATAATCCACTGTTTCCATGAAGTAACTCAACAACATCAGGATGATCATCATTACGGAAGAAAAAGGACTGTTCTCCAAATTCGGCATCAACATACAATTCGTGATCTTCACGTAAGTTCTCCGGATTCTCATCGTCTAATGACGGAATGGAAACATCATGCCACTCATCGTGATCACGTCTAACCTTTGACTGATTCACACGTATCACTGCCTTACCAGTATTGGCTTGGACCATAGCTCCTTCTTGTCCAAGTACTGTGGCACGAACCCAACGTCCTTTATCCTTGAACTTTGATGAATCCTGAGTCCAAACAAAAACCTTCTCTCCTTGGAAATAAGGACCGTCACTTGGCATAGTCCTTCTCGCAAGATCTGCTCGAAGGTCCTGAGCTTGTCGTGCTTCTTGATGAGCTCTCAAAGCCACACGTTGTAGTTCCAAATTTGTACGATCTTGTGCGGCGGCATTAGCTGACAATTGCTCAGGGCTTGCGGTCTCAAGGTCAAAAAGATCTGGTGGACGTCTTCCAGTTGCTATCTCTATTGGTGAATATCCACTGATAGTCAACTGACAATTTCTTGCCCAAACTACCTTCTTGACCACTTCTCTGACCGTAACACCACGAAAACGTGGGTCATCCAGATCTACCTTCATAACATGCCACATACGTTTGAACAAACGTACAGCTGTCTCTGCTCGATTCGGCCAAGGAGTTCTTGGCCCACAAGGACATTGTTGTATACCATGGAACCTGTAGTATTCAACAAAAGCATCGGTGAAAAAGGCTTCGTCTCCTACGATGGCCTTCGGAACACAGTTGTTCTCATCAGACCATTGCCTCAATGCTTGGATGGTGGTTTGATCTATGAGGTCTTTCTGTGCCGTAGCCCAGAGAAGATTTGTGGCACCATCAAGAACAAGTAGAATGATATACTTGTTCTTGTGAAGTTCAACCTCACAATGATCAGCAAAAACAACATCACCAAAACATGAAGCTCTAATACCGGAGACTCTGGCTCGTGGCGGAGGTGCCACTGAAGTGTTACAAACACGGCAGTTCCTGACAACTGACTCATACTTCTCTAAAACAGAGTCAGGAAGCTTCAACATAGAAACACGTCTACGAAACTGAGTAGGACTCATATGGTAGTGCTTCACATGAAGCTTATAAAGCTCTACCTTGTCCTCCAGTCTCTGTAACATCTTCCTATATGCCGGTGTCATTGCAACAACTTCACTACCAGGTAATGGGATTGAAATCCGCCTAGGCTCAAGAGCGCCATCACCTGGTTCAAGTGGTTCATGTTTATCACTTGATGGTCCTTTTGATGCTTTAGGAATTTTTACAAGTTCACCTTCTGGCCTCTCAGGTGGTTCTGAGGGAGCATACTCCTCAAGATCATCACCCTTTAAATCATTCTGAGGCTCAGATGGTTTCGACTTGTGTCCTTTCCAAAATGGATCAAAACCCTTGGAAGTATACCGAAACTTTGGCGGCGCGGGCTTTTCCGCGGCACTGGATGGTGCACCTTCCTTCTCTGATGAGAAGCCTGGTTCCCTGTCCTTTGCAATGGGAACCTTCTCTGAGGAGGAGCGCACCACTGCATCGGGATCACCAATGCCACGGTGCTCAATGCCAGCCTTCCTGATCTTTAGATCTGGAATTTTGGCATCTGGTTTGAACTTAAAAATTGTTCTACCACGCCATTCATAGCCAATTTGTAGGTCCTTCCATTTTGCCTTGCGCCAATCATCTAGCTTCTTGATTTCTTCTCCTCCTTTCTTCTTCTTGATGATTGTCAGTTGCAAGTCTTCCAGTAAGTCAGTGTCTACAGGACAGGACTTAGTTGCTGGAAAAAGAATCTTTCTATAATCCTTGTGGCGACGTATCAGTTCTCTCTTGTGAACATCTACTTCCCAGTAGTCAACCACAGGATATGCATGTTCAGCTACATCTTCATCACTATTGAGGTCAACAGAGATATGACCATATTCATAGTGAGTGAAGTGAGAGTAAAAACTCTTCTCGCGCCGAGTCTGCAAATTCACGTCAGACAGATACCATGCAATATCTTGGAAGTCCAAGACAAGATGAGTACTGGCTGCAACCTTCAACTCCAAATATTTGATACCAAGAGGCACCGATGTCAGATAAGCATGTTGAGGTGTCAGCCTGAGTTCAAAGCCTAAGTTCCTCATCTGTGGCAAGCTCATAAGCAAAGGGACTTCTCCTTCTTCCACTATGTCGAACTCTGTATGGTGGATCGTCCATGCGCGATCATACATGTAAATCACCAGTTTCTGCGAGCAAGTAGCCTTCTGGGAATTGGCAAAGTAAAACTTGCTCTTGGTAGACTCAAAAGAATACCATAATCCACAATCTGGGTGATTGTCGACATAGTTGCAAAAATGGTCGACTGCTCGCCTTGATCCCATAGCTCTAGTGCATCCAATGTCCAGGATTGCAATAGTCGGCGGGAAGCGATTCTCAGTCAAAAATGAAATGGCCTGCATCTCCTTCACTTCTTCCTCAGCGCTCATAAGCGCAAAGCCATCAGGAGCCTTTGTGAGCATCTCCTTTGACAAAGAGTACCTCACAGGGGCACTCATGCCATTGAAGATCGTCTCACCATTGTTGACCGCACAGTCAGCTTCATCTTGACATGAGGTCATCATGCCTGACAGCAAGTCCACCTCACTGTCATGGACTTCAGCTGCTGCTGTCACACAATGTGCAAAGAAACCTTGTTGACCTCCTGATGCTTGTGAAGATCTTGAAGGTGCAGGTAAAGAACGTGACTGTTGTTGATTTGCATAGTTTGCATCTTGTTTGCCATCTCCTTTATCTTTTCCTTTTCCTTTCTTGCCTTTTCTCTTGCCTTTTCCTTTTCCCTTGTGGGAAAACCATGCTTCTTCAAGCTGTTGCCAAAAGTCATTGGCATCATCATATTCTCCTTGAAGATAGTCATTCATATCTTCGGCAAGGATGGCATCATATGCTACTTGGTTTGACTCCCAAGCGTCCTCATAAGGATTCTCTTCAAAGTATTCATCTGGAAAAGTTGTCTGTTGCTCATCAGCAAAATGGCCTTTACCTCGTCTCTTTCCTTTTCCTTTTCCACGAGGTCTGAAGAATCTGCGGCCTGATCTTCCTTTACCTTTTCCTTTTCTTCTTCCTTTTCCTTTGCCTTTTCTGGCTCTTCTTCCTTGGAATCTCCTTTGGAACCACGAGAAGTTTTGATCATCATATACCCAAAAGACATCGTCCAGGGCATCTAAAAATCCTTCTGTTCCATCTTCTTCATCTTCGGCCCAATAGCCACATGTACCATCGAGTTCTCCTTCGTCTAGTACGAGAAATGATCTTCTACCTCCAGCACCTGTCGGCTGCATCAAAGGATTATCTACTGAAGTCTTTGTCGCGCAGAACATCTCGATGAACACTGTCCTCAACTCTGTTGTAGTATATTGCTGCAGGACCCTGCCACGATGAGTCATCAAGGAAGTCAAAGTGTTTCGCTGGTCCTGAGACAAATCTGCAAGTGACAGCATGAGTAAGGCAATCAGATTTTCTCCTAGAGGAAATTCGTTCTGATGAAAAGTCCTCATATTGCCATTGATGGTCTGCATGATTTCCTGAATCCTTTCTGCCGTTGGCGCTACTCCAGTCAACGCTGCATCTGCCTGCATCTGTGCTAGGACTTGTGGGTGTGCTTGAGTGACTGGTTCTAACATGTCCATCCAACTGCTCATAAGCCTTTGGAGTAAAATCTGGAATCTTGTCATCCATTTCATCATGTCAGCTGATCCTCGATTGAAGCGCACGAATTGCATGAACCTATACAGGAATACATTGGTTGATCCTTTCACGAAATATGGTCGTAGTACTCGTTTGAAATATTCTACGCCGGCTCCTGGTGGATCATTTGCCTTCAATGCATCTCTGTCTAAAACACGCTTGTATACAGCTGCTTCTCCTTCTAATCTGTTTCTCAATGCTGGTCCTCTTTTCTCATCTTCCAGCTCGGTGATATCACACCAATCGTCTATGGCATCCTCATAGGAAAACCATGAAGTCTTTCCATCATAAGATGGGGGCACCTTTGTAGTGACCTGTGTTGTCATTGCTATTGCTGCTGGTTCTCTTCTCACATGCCTATTCACGTAGGCTGCTGGCTCATAAGCCACATCCGCATCAGGCTCTTCCCAGTCGTCAATCCAATCCATGGCCGTTTGCCCACTAGCAAGTCTATGCCTAGGAAAGGAGCTCACCTGGGTCTTCCAGGATCACTGCTCCGCTACCACTGAAAGAGTGACTAGGGCGTACACGGTAGAGGTGCAGACCGCTAGTGTCTTTTATGCGCAGAGTCTTATCCTCTTGCTCTTTGAGCCTTGAGCCAGTCAAGCATGGACACACTATATCAGCTGTTGGAGTGGAACCCTGTACAGGTAGGCTCTACTTTTCAGGGGGGGGCACGACTACTACTACTTCTTCGTAGCACAGGACGCGTCCTTGTGGCCCTCGTAGCACAAGATCCTTCTGCAGGGTTTCGTAGCCTAGGATCCTTCTTTGAGGTCTCGTAGCACCGGCAGGGGGGGGGGCGCGACTACTACTATTTTCCCACTCCGGGGGGGGGGGGGGGGGGGGGGGAACGACCACGACTAGTTTCTCGTAAGACAGGATGCTTCTTTTATAGCCTTCGTAGCACAGGATCCTTCCTAAAGGCTCTCGCAGCACTGAATCCTTCTTTGAAGTCCTCGTAGCACAGGATCCGTCTTCAAGATCCTCGTAGCACAGAATCCTTCTTCAAGGACCTCGTAGCACAGGAGCCTTCTTTCAGCTCCTCGTAGCGCAGGAGCCTGCTTGGAGGCCCTCGTAGCACAGGGACGGCGGGGGGTGGCCACAAGTACTACAACTTCCCACAGGATCCTGCTTTGAGGTCCTGGTAGGACAGGAGCCTCGTCAAGGGCCTCGTAGCACAGGGCCGGGAGGGGGGGGGGGGGGGCCCCCCCCTCCTCCTCCTTTTCCCAATTCGAGGGGGGGGGGGGGCCCACGACTACTACTAGTTCGTCCTTGCACAGGATGCTTCTTTCAAGTCCTCGTAGCACAGGATCCTTTCAGCACCTCGTAGCACAACAAGATTTGTGAGGAAAGCCCTCGCAGCACAGCATCCTTCTTTCAAGGCTCGTAGCACAGGATCCTTCTTGAAGACCCCTGGTAGCACAGGGAAAGGGGGAGTGGGCACGACTACTACTACCTTCACACTTCGAAGGGCAAGGGGGGGAGAAACGACTACTACGTTCTCGTACCACAGGATGCTTCTGTATGGCCTTCTTTCAAGTCCTCGTAGCACAGGATCCGTCTTCAAGATCCTCGTAGCACAAAATCCTTCTTCAAGGACCTCGTAGCACAGGAGCCTTCTGTCAGCTCCTCGTAGCGCACGAGCCTGCTTGGACAGGAGGCCCTCGTAGCACAGGGACGGGCGGGGGTGGCCACGAGTGGCACAGCTTCCCACAGGATCTGGCTTTGAGGTCCTGGTAGGACAGGAGTCTCAAGGGCCTCGTACCACAGGGCTGGTTGGGGGGGGGTGGCTACGACTACTACTACTTATCCCAGTTGGAGGGGGGGGCCCACGACTATTAGAATGTCGTCGTTGCACAGGATGCTTCTTTCAAGTCCTCGTAGCACAGGATCCTTTCAGAACCTCGTAGCACACCAAGATTAGTTAGGAAAGGCCACGCAGCAGAGCATCCCGCGCGCTTCCAGGCCCCTAAGAACAAGTCTGCGGTATGAAAAATAATCATGACCCAGCTGGTCTTCGCCCAGCACACCGGACGACAACCGTTTCACAGCTGGAGGTCAGGCCAAGAAGGCCCGGAAAACAGGCAGAAGCACGAAAGAGACTGGCAAGAAAAGACCATTCCAAACAAAAAATTACCTCGCCAGGCGGGAAAAGCCTGCAGGCCGGTTTTTGTTTGCAGATCCAGCAGCAGTGGATCCCAGTGCCCGGCTTTGTGCACGAGCACCAGGATCCACCCGCACCTAGAGCAGCGTCTGCAGATCCAGCAGCAGTGGATCCCAGTGCCCGGCTTTGTGCACGAGCACCAGGATCCACCCGCACCTAAAGCAGCGATACCAGGCCATGCAACGAATTCGAGAAAGCACTGCACAAAGACACTCACTCGACCGGAGCGGCCCACGCTGCGACCGACGAGAGCAGCGACGAAGCCGCTGCCAGGTCCGGCGCAGTGTCCTCCAAGAGCGGCGCGTTGGCAGGCCGCTGGGCCAAGGTCTCAGCAAGGCCCAGCCCATGGTGCGCCGCAAGGTCGACGCCCAAGACACGCAAAACATCCAGAAAGGTCCGTCGTGCCAGGCCGTCCTCAGTGGGCACCGGGCGCTTCACTGCCAGAAGCCGTTTCGGCCCGTAGGGATTCGTAGTGAGTCCACAAAGGCCAACAGACAGCCGCTCCAGGAGCATCACTGCTCGCCAAACGAACTGCAGCTTGCTCTCGGCAGACGCACCCGGGAAGCTGTCCCGCACAAAGTAGTGGGAGCGCAGGGCTGTGGAATCCAACCAGACAGTGTGCATTTGGAGCAAGATGGCCGCAAAGGGAAGGAGCTTGGAGCGATGGGCAGGAGGCACCGCATTGATGAAGTCCTCGGCGTCCATGCGCCGCATTGCGACAATCTGGTCCCCATGGGTACGCACAGCATCCTTTTCCCTGCGCTCAGCCTTCTCATCCTTGCCGGCTCCGTCCTTCCTGCCAAGCTCAGCCGCAAACTTGGACGTCGCCTCCGCCACAAGTTCACAGTAGTCGCCCAGCAGCTCCGCGGCGCGGAGCGCTGAAACGGAGACCGTGGTCGGCCACGCTTGTGGATCACGTTGGAGAAAGCTGCATAGCACATTGCGCCAATTCAACGCGTGGCGCAGGTGCTTGCCTTTGAGCTTTCCATGGCGCTTGCTGAGCTCGTGCTGGACCAGGAACGTTTCCTCCTGCGCAATCCGGGCGTCAGCGGCCATGCAGTAAGAAGGGCGTGCAACCCTACCAAAAAATCAGCAACACGAACAAGAAAAAACAGCCCCAAAACCGCATTCGACGCGCGCGATCCCGATCGCGAACTCGCCGCGGTGACCCGACGCAGGCGTGCGGCCACAGTCCACATAAGAACGTGAAAGCCAAACGTGCAGGCGCGCGCTTCCCAGCCTGGAGCTGCACGTGCGCATCAAAGGCCCGCGCGAACGTGGCAGCTGCCTCGTCCTCGTCACTGAAGGAATAGTTGAGGAACGGGTACTCCAAGTGCCAGCTGAACGCAGCCGCGGACCGATGCTCTTGGGCATGTGCCTGGTAAATGCGCCAGAAGCGGTCCACAAGGCTTTGCTCCAAATTGTTGGAACCACGATGGTTCCGCAAGCGCTGGTTCGCATCCTCGATCCCACGAGCGCGCTTCAGCGCCGGCCGAGTGTAAAAAAAACAAAGGCGCCCCCGCAACCCCAGCGGGTCCGGTTGCGCAAACATCGGCCACACGTCCTCCAGATGCAGCGCACCGCAGACGGCAAGAAACGGAAAGGTCATGTCGAACGACCGGCCTTGATTCACGACATCTCGTTGCCAGGACATGCGTTCCCACAACTGTGTCGCAATGGCTCGGTTCAAGCCAAATTCCGCCTGCAGCCACTGTACAAATTGCAGCCCCTCGACCAGAAATCCGGAGGCCGCGGTCCAGTCAGGGAACTGGCTCATACGAAGCCCGATGCCCTCCAAAGACCCCGTGCCAAGGCGCAGTGCGAGCGGCTGCAGCTTTGACAACCGCTCTTTGAGGAGCGCCTGTGCGTCTGCCCCCGGTTGCGCTGCCTGGCGCAGACGCGCACATTCTGCAGCGCGAAACCTGTTGACCTTCTTCTCGAGGCCATGGAAAACGTTTTGGTAGAGACGAAGCAGGTTGGAGGTGTGACAGCTGCCCGGGTGTAGAAAGAAGGACCACGTCAGAGAGAAGACCGTGAAACTAGCCAAAGGATGCAGCCGAGCATTCGGCGTGAGAAAACTGGCTAGAGCCAACTCGCAGAGCATCACCCAGGGCCACGCTACGGTCTGCGTAGCCGCGATATCCTTCCAGAGCGAGACCAGCTCCGGCGGCGCCAGCTGCTCCAGCGCCCCGGCAGGGAAGACAGCTTCGGCTTCCAGTTTCTGGAAAAACTCGTCAACCTCCTCACCCGTGGGCAGGCGTGCGTCACGAGGCTTAGCCATGAGCACGAGGCGGCGAGACTCCGATGAAGGCCCGGAAGCTGACTGGAGCACCACTCTCAGAAAGACATGCGCAAGCACCGGCGCAGGCCGCGTCCGCCAAACCCGACAACACACCCAAACACCAAAGGCGAAGCGTGTCGCAAGAACGTTCGTCCGGGCATTTCTTGCAGCGCCGACGGAGCCGAGGGATGCTTGTGACCCCCCGCCCCAGCCATGCCAAGGTAGCTGATCGCAGCGTGACAAAAGGAATCACAAGAGACCCTCCGCTTGCATCGCCCGAGCGCACACCCGGCAAAGTTCGTAGCTACAGCCGTGCAGGAGCAAAATCCACCCACAGGGTGTCACCCAGCGAATGCACGCGGTCGTCGTTTCCAACGATTCAGAGAGGGTCTCAAACCAGACTAGCTTACAAGGCGGCCTATCCGCATCGGAAGGACGCTGCCAGTGGTATTTCCCGGCTCCCCAGATCCCGACACCGCGCGGGTTGCGGCGCAACCGCACAGGCGACACGGGCGAATTAAGTTGCTGCACCGCTTCGGGCACAACGGAGGCGACATCTGGTCGCGAGGGCGTTCCGGCCGCGGCCATCGACGCACGCGGGCGGCGCGCGCGCACGCGCGGCTCCGGTGACGTGCAAATAGACGTGTTAAACAAATGAATTAGGATCTGTACAAACACCCGAAAGACGGGCGGGGACATGCAGCTGGCCGAACGTACAAACGGATCCAACCATGAGAAGAATTGCTCAGCCGTCTGCGTGTTCAGTCCCTGCAGCGCAGCGTGCTGTGCGCGCTGCACCTCCGGCGTGTACAGAGGATGGCTCTCGTCCAGGCAGCTGGTGTGATTCTGTGCATGAAAACCGTCAAGGACGTAAGTCAAAGCAGCCAATGCGGCCGCTGTGGGCGTCCGCTCCTTCCGGAGCGGGTGCCGCGCAAAACGAGCCAGGGCACACGCGTTGTCGTAAATCACATACTGGAGCGGTGGCCGTGCATCGCCATCCTCCGGCGTCAGCGAAGAGAGCAACGCATAGACTTGAGTCAGTGACTCCGCGTGCGCCAAAGGCACCGCGGAGCAAACCCTGCCGCAAGGGAGCGTCGCCACCAGCAAGCCTCCATAAGACCGGCGGGGCAGCAGCACAACCTTGTCGATGCCACATGGATTGACATCATCGGCCTGCGACCGAAGCTCCGGTTCCACAGCATCGTGGAAAGCCGCATCGCCAGGCACCTCCGGTTCCGCCGGCAGGTGGGCCGACGAAGCCGCAACACGTCGGCGTCTTTTGCGACGATCGTGTTGCTCCGCCAACCGCTGCTCGTAGGCCTGGATGGCGGCAGTGGACAGAGCGGAACCCAAGCACCACTCCGACGAGCCAACCACCTTGTAGGAGCGCACTCCGTCCACGTCGCGATGTCGGAGAATGTGCTGGTCCGCAGCAGCAGCCAGTGCTCCGTCCGCTGCATGCATGCGACAGTACCTGCGACCGACGAGGACGACGACGACGACGAGGACGAAAGATCGTGCTCAGGGTGGAAAAATAAAGAAAACC
This sequence comes from Durusdinium trenchii, assembly GCA_963970005.1. NCBI lineage: Eukaryota > Dinophyceae > Suessiales > Symbiodiniaceae > Durusdinium > Durusdinium trenchii. The sequence continues at coordinate 7,929 of CAXAMN010022290.1, read as the reverse complement.
CGCAATGCCCGAACAAGGACAACTTGCCCATGGCTGGTACAGTCCCAGCCGCAAATGCCCGGGAGCAGGTCCACGCTGACAGCCAAACATGACGGAGCAGTTGATGGCCGGGTATTCCACCACTCTGCCCTCCCGGTGGTTACACAAGGAACACGTCATCCCGTACTTGGCATCCAGAGTGACTGCAGGCACGGCGCACAGGTGGCAGACATGCTCCCGGAAATGAATGTCTCGCACCAAGCCGCTCAGCAAGGGCAGGATTCGCTCCAAAATCCCTTGCCATGCCTGAGTCTGATGCTGCCCATCCAGCGGCCATGCCACGGAACGCAAAACATGGGGCGCTCGGTGCCACAGCAACGTCAATGCCTCCAACAACAGCCAATGTTGCTCAAAACGAAGACAGTCATGCTTGCGATCAGCCGGAAGCGCATGCAAGTCAGCTAGCATCTCCACAAAGCCGCTGAAAGGAGCGCGCACGCGCAGCAGGGCTGCGCGCATCAACCACAGAGCCCTGACCTCGATGAAGGCTTTGCCGTTCTTGCGCGGACAAGCCACAATCTGCAGGAAGTCTACATCCTCCGGCGCAGCCACACAAAAACAGGAAGCACGTGCACCGGGACGACTGCACCACACGTTGCTGTACCATGCATGGCAAGACCTGCATGTGGCTCGCCGCCAGGCGACCTCTTTCCACCCCATATGCAGCAGGAAAGCCAGCGCGACGTGCGCGGGTTGCACGTCCAAGGCGCACCCGCAGTCCACGCAGCGCGTGGTGACAGGTTGGATGAGCGTGGCCTCCGGCACGACACCATGCAGTTGCAAAGGCGCTCCACCTAGCAATTCCGGCGCCTCCCGGAGCACCTTCTCGTAGACACTCGCCACGACCTGTTCGGTGCAGGCGAAATGGAAGAGGTCGCGAAGGACCTGCACCACGTGCTTTGCACGGAGCTCAGGAGCCGCAACGGCATGACCGCGCGCCAACACACCGAGATGCGCGACCTCCAACGGCCGCAACAACGTGGAAACATCGCCCGCCCACGGCGCCGACATGGCGGCGGGGCGTGCGCACTCACTCCTGAAAGAAATGGCTGCGGAGCAAGAAAGCCAGGCTCAAGCAAACCCCTGCCGCGAGAAACGGAAAGACGACGACAGCCGCACGCACGAAGCCGTGAGACGCCGACGCGAGGCACCCCGAGCTGGCGCTCCAAGCAGGTCGCTGTCGAGAGCACTCTATAGTACACGCGACGAGTCTGCTGGTGAGACCCGCGAGCCGTGCCAGTCTAGAGAGATGAATTAAAAAACCGCACCCTTGCGGGCACAGTGCGTGTTGGATGGCGAAGCCTCACGCAGGACGCGCCGCTGGCGGCGCGCGACCTGGGAAGAGCACCATCCAAAGCGTCAAACATGGGAAATCCACACAGCACTCGACCTCAAGCAGATGCCACCACAGCTGCAAAGCGGCAGGCGACAGTAAGCAGCACTGGGAGGCCAGCAAGTAGGCGCACGCGCGCCGCAACTTGGCCTCTGCAGCCAGCTCGATGCCAAACACCAGGTCGTGGTAGTAGGACCCACAAAGCCAAGGCGACGTGCGCGGATCCCCTCGCAGCAGTTGCTGCAGGGAGCCCATAGCTGAGCGGCTGACCCGTGCATCGACCAGACCACAAATATAAGCACGTAGCACCACGTGAAACGGAAAGGCCACAGCGCAGCGAACAGGACTAGGCGCCACCAGGCCCACCGGGGCCGCCGCGGGGTCAGCAGCCAGGTCCTCGTCGCTGTCCACCATATCCGCCCAGCGCATGGCGTCGCCGCACCACCCCCACACGCTCACGGCCCACAACTGTTGCTATACCTGGCTCGGCAGCGCTGCAAACCCTGTCTGGCAAGCCTCAACGAAACAAACACACAGAACAAAACATGCGACGGGCATCAAAAACAGACGTCCACGGCATCCCCCAGCCCCGGTCCAGACTGACCACGCCGAGGCCGGCCGCGGCGCAGGGAGGTTTTTGCGATGACGACCAGGGCGCGACTTGAGTCTGGGATGACCGGCTTTGTGCACAGAACGTCCAAACCCCGAGCCCGGACCCTGCTGGCCGGCATGGTGCGCACAGGTGTCAGGCGTGCGCTGTATGGGAACGTGCAGGGACTCATCCGACCAACCATGGCCCCTCGCTGTCCGAATTTGAATCCGAGAGTTCCCACACGGAACCCTCGTTGGAGGCATGCGCCGTGGACGAGTCCGCTTCAAAAAACAGCAGCACTATCCCCAGGTTGCCGTGGACTAGGTAGAGGGCCAACACATCACCCTCCGCCCCGGCGACGGGCCAATGTCTGTACAAAGCCGTTCCGAACGGAAAGAGGTGGCTCCAAGCCGCCGGTATGGACGGAATTCGCACATCCGGCAGCCAGAGCTGCATGCAGAGGCTGCTTTGCAACCAGTGCATGGCGGCGGTGAGCGTCGGATCCGCCGCAGGGCCGACGCAGTTCATTGCCACAGGCCAGCGGGTGAAACTGGTACCTGCCAACGTCAGAATCCCCCCGAGGTCGCCGGAGTTCGCCAGGCTCAGGCCATAGTAGCGGCGACGCAACGTGTGCAAGCCATGTGGCGCCAAGTGTAAATCCAAGACGTACACAGGCCGCACTGGCTGGCGAGCCATGGGGAGAACCACACCGTGCTCCTCCAAGGCGGCCAGGTGGTTCTCCGCAACATGGGTAAGCTCGTCTAGGAGCGCATCCAAGGGCCGCAGCAGCCGCGCTGTGGACGACGAAGCGAGCGCGAAGACCACGCCGACGGAGAGCGGGAGCCACGACAGAATGTCGACCAACCACATCTGCTCGGACAGCGAGAACAGAGACATCTGGACACCGGGTACCCCGCCTGACGAACCAAAAGACTGCAACGCGAAGTAACACCTCAGTGCAACCGTACGTAACCCGTTGTGGTTAGTTCCTGAACACGAACTATACACATACAGCGCCGAAACGGGGGGGGCGCCACAAAATCTGCATCTCGTGACCGTCCCTGCGCCTGCCTCATCAGCGTGACAGTGGCAAGCTGCTGCATTCGACTCGTGTCCGCGCATTCGCCCCCTTCACCTCTCCGGCCACCGTGTGGTTCAGACCGAATGCGGTCGGTCCGTCGGCAAGGTTGTCCCATGCGGGGTCGGGATTCGCCACAAAAATCTGCAGCTCGTCCCCGTCCCTGCGCCTGCATCATCACCGTGACAGTAGCTAGCTGCTGCACTCGACTCGTGTCCGCGCACCGTCCGCCGTCACCTCTCGGGCCACCGTGTGGTTCCCACGGGCAGCGCCCGCTAGCTCTGACCGCGCGCCGCTCCCGGAGGCCGACGGGTGCGCCACAAAATCTGCATCTCGTCCCCGTACCTGCGCCTGCCTCATCACAGCGTGACAGTGGCAAGCTGCTGCCTTCCCCCCCCCCGCTCTTTAAGGTTGTCCCATGCGGGTCGGGATGCGCCACAAAATCTGCAACTCGTCACCGTCCCTGCGCCTGCGTCATCAGCGTGACAGTAGCTAGCTGCTGCACTCGACTCGTGTACCGAGGGCACCCCCTGCCCCCGGCCCCCTCTGCACGATGATAGGTAAAAACCAATCAATAGCGGAGACCGGACATGCATGCCCTCGGACCGAAATCCACCTCGGTGGAAACAGACAGGAGCTGGAGCGCCGGAAACGTGAGCTCCCTCGACGATGCGTGGTGTCGGCTGAACGGTGTCTCGCAGGAGTGGCGTTTGATCAGTGTTGTTTGCGGAGTGGTGTATGATGAATGCTGTGTGCTGAGTGCTGCATGATGAGTGGTGCTTGATGACTGGTGTCTGATGCGTGGTGTCTGCGGGAGGGTGTGTGATGAGTGGTGTGTGATGCGTGGTGTCTGATGCGTGGTGTACGATGAGGGGTGTATCAGGAGTGGTGCCTGCCCGTTGTAAAAGAACACGCAGCTCATGTTCGCAGCGGCAGAAGCACGGGCCATCACCAAATCATGAACCACCGATCCGTCCGGGCCGCGCCGGGTTTTTGGCTCGCTCGCCTCGGATCCTTGCGCGCATGCCAGCCGATGTGGCCGGCAACCAAAAGACCAAACGCCTGCTGTCGCCGCTTGGAGAGAGGACCTCCGACAAATCCCGGGGGCGAGCGGAGCTGAACTCTATGCACTTAGACTTAGTCCGAAGGTGCTGGAGGTCTCCGCTCCGCGACAGTGCCTTAGGCTTCTCGAAAATGGGTCAACGCAGAAGCGCTTGTTTTCAGCGCTCGGCGGTCTCCAAATACCAAACTCGTCCTCACGGAGTCGCTTCCGAGACGTGATGTTGGGATCCAGCAACAAAATGAGAGCGTAATCCTGTACTAGTGAGGCCAGGAGCCCCTGGTAGCGTCCTTGCACCTAGTAGCGATGCTCTTTGTTACTAGTAGCAAGAATGCTCCTAGCAGTAAGGCCAGGAGCCCCTACTAGAGTTCTTCCTCCGAGTAGTACGGCCAGGAGTCCCTAGTAGCGTCCTTGCACCTACTAGGATTATGGCCAGGAGCCCCTGGTAGCGTCCTTGCTCCAAGTAGTAAGGCCAGGAGTCCCTAGTTGCGTCCTTGCTCCTAGTAGTAAGGCCAGGAGTCCCCAGTAGCGTCTTAGGAGTAAGGCCAGGAGCCCCCAGTAACGTCCTTGCTCCTAGTAGCGATGCCAGGCGCCCCTAGTAGCGTCCTTGCTCCTAGTACTGAGGCCAGGAGCCCCTGGTAGCGTCCTTGCACCCAGTAGTAAGGCCACAAGCCCGTAGTAGCGTTCTTGCTCCTAGTAGTAAGGCCAGGAGTCCCCAAGAGCGTCCTTGCACTTACTAGTATTAGGACCAGGAGCCGCTAGTAGCGTCCTTGGGCGCACGTCTGGCACACGGCACTTGGAGAACCACCTAGAAAAAAGGTAGAGCTTAGCAGCGAAGGAAAATATCTTCCAGGCAGTTCGAGACCCGTGCAAGCTGATGGACCTCCAATGGAGGATGGCTAGCTTGCAGACGCAGGTTGGCGCGACGGCACCTGAACAAAAATGACATGTTGACGAACATCGAGCAAGTGCACAGGATGGCACAACTGTCGACCCGCTAAGTGAAAAAAGACCTGCACCAAGGCAGGTGCAAACGAGTGATGTAGGAAAACCCTACGGTCGATTTGGGGTCTCTAGATATACGCATGGAGCCTACGGAATGAAATCTCTGTTTGGAGGTCATTCCCTCATTCCCAGAAAGCACCAGTGAGACCAGTGGAACGACGAAAGTTTCACGATTTGAAGAGAGAGAGGTACATCCCCAAATTGGAGGTATCCATGAAGCAACAGTCTACATGACATGTTCCAGGGCCTACCACGGTTCCATGCATTCCAGAGATGCGTACATTGACCCTCAAAACCACCCTGAGTGATCGGCATAGAAGACAGGCCCATGGAGATCAGGGACTCTTCACGCACTCCACGTCTGCACCTACCCGCGAAGATCCCATGAAAGAAAGAACCGCAAGGTCGCCTCATGCCTGTCACTGTCGTGTCCATTACCCCATCCACCATTCAGGACGCTCACGCTGCCAGCAGTCCAGGTCGCAGGGCACCCTGATGAATTCCTCTCATCGGCACCAGAACTGCCCACGCAGCGCCGCGAACGCCCGCCGTGTCGGCGCACGGCGCCGTACGCGGCGTTCGCAGAACACGCCGCCGTGCGGATGCGCCGTTTCCGGCGTATCTTCACACGCCAGGGGCGCATTGTCATGGAGACCGAGCTTCGGAAGAATAGAGATGTGTCAAAGGTTTTGCCAGGTGACACATCTCCCGTGTTTCCTCGCTTCGCGTGCTTCGATGCCCAAATAAATATTTAGCCAGGATGTAGGTAGCTATGCATGTATTCGGGGGTGCTAAATGTGGGAATGGAACCGGAGACCAGCGGACAGCAAGATTCGCACTACTACGAGAGAAAGGTAAATCCCCGAATTGGAGGCATCCATGAAGCAACAGTCGACGTAAAATGTTCCAGTGCCTACCACCATGCTTTCCGTAGACGCCTACATAGACCCCCAAAACCACCCCAAGTCATCGGCATATACGACGGTCCCTTGGAGATCTGGGATGCTTCATGGACTCCATGTCTGTATACAGACCTGCAATGATCCCATGAAAGAAAGAACCCCAGGGTCGGCTTATGCCTGTCAGTCGAAGACAGGGCGTGTCTAGGATTCTGTCCATTACACCATCCACCATTCTTGACTCCCACGCTGCGCAGGGCACCCTGAGGAGCTCCTCTCATGGGCCGCAGAACTGCCCACAGTGCGGCGCGAACGCATGCCTAACAAGCAATGCAGTGTCTATTTGGAGGTCATTCCCTCAGTATATAAGCGCCAGTGAGACCAACGGAACGGCGATAGTTTCACCCGTTGAAGAGACAGAGGTACATCACCCAAATGGAGGGATCTAGGAATCAACGGTCTACGCATAAAGTTCCAGTGCCTATACCACCGATCCAAGCATTCCATGTATGCCTACATGGACCCCAAAACCACCCCAAGTGCTTGGCATATAAGAGAGGCCCAGGAAGAGGTACATCATTGAATTCGAGGGATCCATGAATCAACCGTCGACGAAAAATCTTCCAGTGCCCACCACCGATCCATGCATTCCATATATGCCTACATTGACCCCCAAAACCACCCCAAGTGCTCGGCAAATGCGACGTTCCCATGGAGATCTGGGATTCTTCATGGACCCCCTGTCTGTACAGACCTGCAATGCTCCCAGGAAAGAAAAAACCCAAACGTCGGCTAATGGATGTCAGGCGAAGATTGATCGTGTCATTACACCATCCACCATTGCAAAGCGCCAACACGGCGTTCGCAGAACACGCCGCCGTTTGGATGCACCGTTGACGGCCCTGTATTTTCACCCGGCAGGAGCTCGGTATCATGGAGACCGAGCTTCCGAAGAAGTGGGGGCTGTCTCAAAGGTTTTGGCTGGCGACACATGTCCAGTGTTTCCTTGCTTCGCGTGCTTCGGTGCCCGATAAAATTTGTACAGGGGATGTCGTTCGCTAGGAATTGGGGGGTCTATATGTGGGAATAGAGCCTGAGCAATGGAATGTCTATTTGGAGGGCATTCCCTCAGTCTATAAGCACGAATGAGACCAGCCGAACGGCCATTAATTGACTAGTTGAAGAGAGAGAGGTACATCACCGAAATGGAGGGATCTATGAAGCAATCGTCCACGCATAAAGTTCCAGTGCCTACCACCGATCTACGCATTCCATGTATGCCCACAATCACCCCCAAAACCACCCCCGGAGCTCGGCATACAAGACAGGCTCAGGGAGATCTGGGATTCGTCCTGCACTCCGCTTCGGAAGCATAGGGATGTCTCGAAGGTTTCGGCTGGTGACACATTTCCAGTGTTTCCTTGCTTCGCGTGCTTCGAACCTCGAGATCCGCGAGACACGCCCAAGTGACTGGCAGTGCATTGCACGGAGTGCTAAATCATACAAGGGCGCCGCTCTGTTGCATGTGCACCGACATCTCCGAGGACACTCCACCTAGACGGGACGTTTTGAGATTGGACTGCATGCGTCTCATAGACAGAAGGAATTACATGTACATTTCAATAGAATCCGCCGACCCCTAGTGGGAGTGAGGAAAAGTAGCCCGGAATTGTCCAAGAATAGTTCAAGCTTTTTCCAACATTTCTCCATCCCAGTTGATTTACATCCTGACACACCCGCTACACCCGCGCGGGAAAAGAAGCACGGTCCCGAAATGGTCCCGGGCTCGAGCCCGGAGCTGGGCGCGACCTGGTCCCTTGTACCGTTGTCCGCTGGATTTCTACTAGGTTCACAGGCTTTTGTTAAATGTACTCACGCCATTCATGCCTTTCTCCAGTGTTTTTCCCGGATTTCCTCCGGTTT
>CAXAMN010022289.1:15798-26534 GCA_963970005.1 Durusdinium trenchii | reverse complement strand
GTCCTTGCTACTACTAGTAAGGCCAGGAGCCCCTAGTAGCGTCCTTGTTCCTAGGAGATAACAAGGACGAGCTCTTTTGTTTTTCGTTTCGTTTCTCCGACAAACCGTCCAGGTCGGGCTCCATTGCTGAGGATCGCGGAAGAGCCAGGCCGATGGGCGACCAAACAACACAACGGGACACGCGACCCTGTGGACTGTGGACCTGCGTATCAAAGTAACACGTCCCCTTTGATTTGTACTCGCGGAGCGTGATATTCGAGACCCCACCAAGGTGACGATGTGCTGATGCCTTAGCAGACTGACATCATTGAAATGCATTGATTGCGTTCCACATTTGAAGTAACATGAAGTAACGATACTCCGAGAGACTGCCAGCCACAGAGCGAGAGACCATTTCCATAGGCGACCTTGCGTGCTGCCCTGCGTGCCACCCGGCAAAGTCCCTGGTGGAAGGTGCGGCAAAGTCCTTGCTGTTCGCCTGGTCATAAAGTTTCCAGACTGTACATGATATCACAATATGTAAAGTGTCGGATGGCGTGGCTAGAAGGAAGAAGGACTTTGTTCGATTCATTCGAACTCCAGGCCAGTTCGCATGGGCCCATCAAAAACCGATTTGATGTACGCGCTGCGGACTCAGATCAAAGACTGTTTTGGGCGATCGCGGCGAATGCGAATCGAAGATGCGAAGAATCATGAAGAATCTGCGACAGCCAGAAGTGTCCAAGAGCTCAGAGCTGGGTGTCGGTGTCGAGGTGATGTGGATGTGCATTGTGAAGATATGATATGATGTTTGAATATGTATGATGTATATTGATGTATTGTATGCTTAATCCAAAAGGTTTTGATGCAATGCCTGGTGACATTTGATGCGATAAAGCTGGTTATTTGATGTGGTGGTAATTGATATGTGCCTGAAGTGTTCAGTGATTTGTGGAGTGGTGAAGACTAGTCTACCGTGAAGTTGTAAAGTCTACCGTGAAGTGCAATGTGGTGACGTGGTGTGCAGCAGCGTCCCATTGGGCGTTTAGTGGTTCAAAAGTTTTGTCCTGGCTAATCGAGTACTTCCTTTCGACCTCAACGTTAGTTACCCGGTCAACTGGTGTTCATTACTGGCAGCGATTAAATGTGGGAACAACCAGCCATGATTAAGGCATTCAGAAACCAATTAGTGGCATTCGCTTGTTGCACTTCCTCCATGTAATTGTGCTAGCATAGAAGGTTCTAAGATTGCAATTAGGATAGAGGCCATTGCTATTAGGTTAGAGGCCATTGCTAGTAATTAGGTTGGAGGCCATCGCTAGTAGGTTGGAGACCATCGCTACTAGGTTGGAGGCCATTGCTATTGGGTTGGAGGCCATTGCTATTAGGTTGGAGGCCATCGCTATTAGGTTGGAGGCCATTGCTATTAGGTTGGAGGCCATTGCTATTAGGTTTGAGGCCATTGCTGTTTGGTTGTAGGCGGAGGCCATTGCTATTGAGTTGGAGACCAGCCATTGCTATTAGGTTGGAGTCCGAGGCCATTGCTAGTAGGTTGGAGGCCATCGCTATTAGGTTGACCTCGGTTTGGCTTGTTTAGCTTTCTAATAGCAAATTTAGCAAACCATGTCCGAAGGGCGACACAGGAGAGTTTGCACCCAGCCGGAACCCTGTTCACATGATGACGGGGAGCTAACAGCACTGCTAGCACGCAGAACGCATGGCATTGCATGTCCACAAAATCATTTCTCGTTGATGTATAATTTCTTTGCAAAGCAAACCTGCCAAAACCATGTTTCCTCTATCGTTCTCTTGTTTTGAAAGGCAAAATGCCTGTCTTGCACGTCACTACCACCCGCTACTGATACTATTATGCTCACTTCGGCCCCCCTTAAGGGCGGAGATAACTAATTCCCAAACGCTTTCTTTTGGTTGCCCTATGTCCAGGCCTCGTGCGCTACCCCCACGGCGCGCTGAGGGCTGACAGGGCTTAGAGCCTTAGAGCTGATAGGGAGAGGGCGCTAAAAAACTCAAGATGCTCTGACCCCTTCGGTGTTCAAAAAGACTATTCTCAATAGATAGCACAATAAAGTCGCTTCGATTGCATAAGCCGCATACCTATTGGGCCAAAGTAGCATGTGCCGTGGACAACCACAAGATGTTTCACCCACAAGTCAGCGAAGAAAGCGCGTTGCCGCAGGAGAGGTGGTTGAGTTTTGAAGAGACACGTTGAAATGAAAGAAAAGAAACAAATAGACAGGAAATAACCGAAGGGGCAAAAAGAACAGGGACGGACTTGTTCAATGCTGATAAGAAGGTGGAGGAAATCTAAGGGCAAGGCTGATAAGTAGCGGGTTGAGGGTCCGCTAAAACGACTTTTCTGAGATCGATTCTTCGACTTTGGCTCCGACCGAAGACAGAGCTGCACAAAAAGCAAGAAAGGGAATCAGAGCAAAACCACAAACTCAAACCTTGAAACCTGTGGTAGATAGAGGGGAAAAGGAACCTTGGCAACAAGTCAAGTACGCATCGGGCACAATGCTTGGACAACTCACAACTCCTACCTTGATGAAAAACAAAGAAGTCACCTGTCAGATGGCTGGGTGGCGAGAACAAGCAATTGCAATGTATTTGTGCTTTCAGAAAGTCTAAACAAGGACTACAAAGACTACAGTTCCAAAGCACCTCCCAGTTCGGAGGAGACGAGAGCATGGAATGTTCGCTGAAGTGTTTCAAGCAGATCAGGAAACAACGTTTGTAGACACCCGCAGTGGAGATTCCCATTCCGGAGGAATGCCTCGGCATTTCTAAGCCCGATGCTTTAGTTTTTCTTCAAAAAGGATAAACTCCAAATAAATGGCAGCAAGTTGTACATGTGTTGAACATGCGTTGTACATGTGTGTGTGTGTGTTGTGTGTTGTTCATTGTTTTGCTCAAGGTTGATGCGGCGGTGGCTGCAGAAGGTTTGCTTTGAAATAGTTTCTCTCCGGACACATGGCCAAGTGACGCTGTCAGGAGCTGCATGCATGAAGCGGCCAGCAGAGGTTCAGCCAAAGGGCCATTCAGAGTACTTCACACTGACAGACTTGTAGACTTTGTTCACATTGACCGACTTTGTGGCAAGGCTGCACATTTGCTGTGTTTCTTCCCTCGAGGCCCCAGAAGTTGCTGCGAAGCGCCACTGCACAGATATGCCCTGCAAGGACCCCTTATCGGTTTGGGTCGGTTTGATTGTGGGCAATCATGCCGTTGCACTTTTCGGTTTGTTGACAGCCAGTTCCTCGCTCTAGGAGATGGAAGCCGCAAGCCTTGATGAGGCTCCAAAGTGTTTCAATGTTTCAATCCGAAGCAAAGGAGAGCGAGGAGAGAAGAGCTTTTTCAATGCAAACTAGCATGCAGGTTGGGCAAAGTCAGCTGGAATTTGTTAGTCTCCTTCAAGCGAGCTGTTTGAGTCCGTCGAGGCCTTCGACATGTTGGTCGAGAAGTTTGCCAGCCGACCTGCCGTGGAGGAATGCGATGTGTTTTTGCTCTGGAAAAGGTTTGTTCCTTGACAAAAAAGCGCAAATGAACTGTTCGTTCTCCTTCACACCTAGATGCGGCAAAAAGAGGATCTCCAGATGGTTGTGGCTCAAAAGCTGTTTTCAGAAAGCTTCTTCGGTGGCAAGGATTTTTTGATGCCAAAATCACAAAGTGCAAACAAACAGAGGCATGCAGAGGAGCCCGAAGGAAACAGAGAGTGCAAGCAGGGCGGATGATTGGTTCTCAACAAAATGTTCCAAAAAAATCAAATTAAATGTGCTCAGAATGTGCCTCAAGGAATTGCAATGCCAGAAAGACCCTGGATGGAGTTTGGCTCAAGGCATCTCAAAGCCTTTGGTTTCGCAACAAAGTCTCTCCAACGAAGTGCCACGATGTCAAGACTCCGCTGGCAAGCAACACGTCCGAAAAATCGTGTCGTTGCAAACACGTCCTCCATCTTCCATCTTCCAAACTTTTTGCTACCCACCGAGAGTCCACAGCAACAGGACGATGTCAAGACTTGCTGGACTTATCGAGAGCTTCAAGAGGCCGCCAGAAAGGACAAACAGAAAGCGGATTTGATCGAAAGATGTTGAATGCATTCTAAAACAGCCAAAACACACGCAGGATCATAGGAATTTTTTGTGTTTCCCTTTGACGAGTTCTCGCCACGCCTTCCTGGTGCAAGCTAGGCATCCTTTCGCATTGCCGCGGGCATGTTGGCCAACATTGGACAAGGCATGTCACACCAGTCACAACCTTCTTCATTACGGTGTTGCAGATGCTTGTCAGTGTGTTGCATCCACCAAGCGATGCACAAACAAAGGGTATTGCAACAAACCTGATACCACAGCACATTGTGATGTTTCGAGATAGACCAAATGACGCATAAAACTCTTACTCTGCTTGGTGAACCAAAATGCATAGTTTAATGTTAGTGTCAAAGTCACATCGAAGCACATTTCTGACAAAGGTGCAGATCCTCCGATTGCCGGAGTCTCGTTCAAAGTGGTCCTTTTAAGTTCGAGTAGATCAGATTGGAGATGATGACCTGAACGAATATGAAACACAAAGACCTTCCCCAAGCCATTTCTGCCAAAGACCTTTCAGGTTGCTTTGCTCCTTCCACGCACATGTGCCTGGCTGGCTGCCTGTGTGGCCACGATACGAGTGGGAACACTGTGCCTCGGCCGAAGATGGCGAGCGGCTCGAGCGTGGATGACACTCGCCATGGCTCGCGTCCCAACGGAATGAAGATTTACTTGAACTGTGTGTCAAGGCTGGCTTTGAGCTGCGACCTTTGCAGTGAGGATGAGGCTTGGTGAGGGTTTTCAAGAAATGTGATAAACATACTTTGGAGAAGAAGATCAAGACCCCATTTGTATGTTTTTTTTTGCAAGAGTTTTCTTACAACATGCACTGTCTACACACCAAGGTGCTGCGGAACCAGGAGGCCATTGCAGAGCATCGCCCCAGGCGGGCACTGTGGAGAAGATCGAAGAAACAGAAAATCGAATTAAAACATAGATCAACAATGATATAGATAGATAGATAGATAGATAGATAGATAGTCTATATGTAGTATGAATTCGTACGTCAATGCAATTTGATGCTTGATGTTTCAGGCTTCTGGTCTTGGGGAAGGGGGTTTCAGCTCCGCTTGGGCCTTGGTCGTGAACTGCGGAACTTCGCGACGCAGTCTTTGAAGAAAGTGCTTTGTTTCGTTGTTTTTCGTTGTTTTTCGTTGTTTTTGGTTCATTTGAGACCAAAAGGTCAGCTGGTGTACCCTTGGCTTATGTGGAGGATCTCTTGATGACCAAGGCTCGATTTCCACGGGGGTTCCGCCTTCGATGGTTCACCAGTTTCACGGTTTGCTGCTCTCCACCATTGTTTCTACTAGCTTCTTGTTACTACTAGTAAGGCACTTGTTACTAGTACTAGCTTCTTGCTCCTAGTAGTAAGGCCCTTGCTCCTAGTAGCGATGCCAGGAGCCCCTAGTAGCGTCCTTTGCTACTAATTCTATCTATATTTATTGTTTTCTTTGCTCTGTTTCTTCTTTGCGGTTCTTGTTTTGAGTTCACAAGCCTCCACAAGGACGTCCGCTGTAGTCACACACATACGTAGGTGCATCAGCAAAATTTGTGAAAGTGGCCAACTGCAGAAACACAGAATGTAGGCGGAGGTGGAAGCAGAGAAAGGAGAGACCGAGAAAAAGTTGCAGAGGGAGAGAAGATGCGGGGAGAGAAGCTGTACGAGATGCGTATGAAACGTGTGTGGGCACATGGCTATTAGTCTGGAGGCCATCGCTATGAGTTTAACTCGGTGCCCAGAAGTTGCTGAACTAATCTGTGTAGGCGCCTTTCGAGCAAAGACGCTTCCGGCATTTAGACGACACTTTGTACTTGGTCTACACAGGTGCAGAAAGAGCGGGGACGGTGTTTTGCAACATTGTGGTGAAGATTGGCGTGCTTCGCTTCTGAATCACATGTTCAGCACTTAATGAAAGCCTTGCTACTCAGTCCACGCCTCTTCCTTTGGTCTGTCAACCTTTTGAGTAGGCCATTTAGTTATTTTGGGTCTAATTACTCATATGCAAAGTGATAGAAACAGGATTGAAATCGGGTGCAAACATATCTCCGATGCTCAGGAGATCTCGGAATAAAAGGATACATGTTGCATCATGTTGCATTGTCCAGAAATTGTTACATTTGCATCCAGGCGGCACCACAGCTGCCTCAAAATGCGTGGTACAAACGCACAGCCCCTTGGTAGCACCAAGAAAGGTTCAGCGCCCTTTGGTACATCATCTCAGTCCAGGTAGATACTACCGTGTAAAACTTGCAGGTGGTAGATTGCAAATGGTCCAAGTCAACCCTGACAGTCTAGAAAGTTTGCTGTCACTTTCCCATCCTTCAAAATCTTTGTCATCACTTCAGAATCTTTGTAATTCTTTGGCTCTCAGAATCTAGCTGCAGAAATTCCAGGAATGGCCCTGCATGAGCTGAGAGCCTATGAGGACTTTGGTGTCATGAACTGCGAGGACGGCAAGAAAGAGTATTAAAGAGTGTGTTTCAAACAGAAAGAGCACTCTTACTCCTGTTTCCATCAGTTTCAATCACTTCCTCTCTCCTGCTGTGCTTCTGTGCTTTTGTTTCATCTCATGCCAAGACATGTAGAGATGCCAGCGTGGCATTCCCAGCAGGATGCGAAACTCTGCAAGCCTACGAAGCTAGATGAATTGTAGAGAGTAGTCCACTATAGTGCTATATGAACAATAAGCTACTAGGAACAAGTGCATCGCTACTAGTAACAAGTGCCTTACTAGTAGTAACAAGAACGCTATTAGAAGAAACAAGAGTGCTTTTCCGATCAGAGCGCGAGAGCACTTGTTGCCCACATCGGGCGGGCTCAGAATGAATCCCTGGAGCAGTTTGTACCGAGCACCAGGAAGTGCAGTTCTATGAGCTTACTAGCTTGCTAAGTCTTACTGTACTTCAAATGTTATAGACTGGACTATAGAAGGCTTAGCCTATTCCCGCTCTCTAAAGCTCTCCTGGTCTTCCCTCCTAGTTTCTTCCGCATGTCCTTCAGTTCTCTTCCATTGCTCTTCCGCTTTGCCTTTGGCAACTCCCTTCCAGAATGAGTGCTAGGTCAACTAACCAAAAAACGGAGCTATTTTGCAACTTCTTTGCATTTGTTTTCATGCTTGTAACGCCAAACCAAAGTTAGGAGAAGCTGACACAAATTGCGTTGGTCCGAAGAACCTCTCCCAAATGCCTCAGAGCAAAATGCTGTAAATGTCTTAGTTGTGCTAAGCTTTTAATTGTTTGTTTGTCAGGAGACATGACTTAACGTTGCCATGGGCACTGAGACTAGTATTGTAGCTTTGGTCCTTGCATTGTTTGAGGAGTGTGCTTTTGGCAGTACACACAAAAGTGTCAACAGAGCGACAAAGTGTTTCAGCAAGGGCCATTGCTTTCTTTCTCGTTTTCTGTCGGGCGTGCTTTCGGCGAGGACCGCATTTTGCATCACACTTCAGCCTTTTGGGGAGCAACTTGTGCCTCGGAAGAAAGTTGATGGCCACCTATGTCGGCATTGAACAATGTGTGTTCATCATAAAATGATATAAAATGCGGTTGAATAAGGACAAGAGGGTGAAAAAGGGAAGAAAGACGAAAGAGAAGAACACAAACGCTTGGGCCTTCTTACACTTTTGAAGGAAAGATTCGGGCCGGCTTGAGCCTTGGGGCGGCTTGGGCCTGAAAAAGGGTTCGAGTCCAAGGCCTTGGGCTTTTCGATTTGCCTTGGTCCTGTGGCGCTTGCTTGGTTCTTGTCTCACAGCACGGAGTGAGCGAGGTGCGGACGGTGCGGAGAAGACTGAGATTTTTTGGAGTCTTTGTGTATTACCCTAGACAGTGCATGATGGATGTGTGAGAATCGAAGCACAACATGAAATACAATGAATGTTAGAATAAATCCCGTATTCAAAGTAAGGGAGAAAACTTGCGTCCAAACACGTAGTTCATAGAAAGCTTACCAGTCGTGAGGTGGCGCGAGCAATCAACGAGAGGCAAATCACGGTGGCAGGTCTTGTGTTGGGCCCCAAGAAGGCCAAACTGAGCACAACAAGGACGAGAAGATGAAAGTATTTGCTAGTGGCAAGGACGCTATTAGGTGGAGGCCATCGCAAGTAGGGAGGCCATCGCTACTAGGAACAATGAACAAGAAGCTAATAGCAAAGGTAACAATGTGTTAACATGTGTTTGGACAACAATGTGTTTAATAGAAGTTGTTTGAAGCTACAGTTTTAGCAGTTTTCGAAGCTGAACTGAGCCCATCGCTGCTGGACGCTTTGGACGAGAAGAAGTGTCGAAGCTTGCGCATCTCGGGCGCAGTGGGGAGGCTGGAGCTGGAAAAGGCGAAAAGGCTAGCTACGAACACAAAAGGCATCGTTACTAGCAAGGACGCTACTAGTAGTGATGAACCTTGTTATTACTAGTAAGGCACTTGTTACTAGTAGCGATGCACTTGTTCCTAGAAGCTTCTTGTTACTACTAGCAAGGACGCTACTAGTAGCGATGAAGCTTGTTACTAGTAGCTTGTTAAAAGTGATGCCAGGAGCTACTAGTAGCGTCCTTGGCCAACCAGTTTCGAAGAAATGCTCCTTTCCTCACTATGCGCCTGTTGCTCATTGCACTTGTCACCACTTGTAGCGGCTGCTTACCACGTACGTACTGTTCGGAAAACTCCTAAGGAACGGTCTTCACTTGGGGGGAGCCTTTGAGGTGTGGTGCTGTGTTCGCTTTTTTTTTTAAAGAAGGCGATTGACAGGTCATTTGACAATTCGTGCTGTCGCCTTTTACCAGCCGACTTCGTCGTCTTCGTGTTCCTTTCGTGCGGTGCGGCACCAGGCCGAGCACGATTGATGCCTGGCGGAGTCGGGTGCAACTGCTGGACTTGCTCATTGCTAGCGAGTATTGGTCACCCGCATGTTTGAAAGCGCTAAAAGCAGTTGAAAATCAGCAGATTGATGGAGATCATGCAAGCGGAAAAAAATTTATTTACATGCTTTCAGCAAAGCATGCAAGGCTAGTACTGTGTGCAGACCACCGAAGATCCGGAGGCCACATTCTGGCGGTGTTGATACTTTTGGGTCATCCTGTCCTTTTTGCACACTCCTACTTATATAAGAAGTAGGCGATGGTAGGCGTCTACTTGATTAAGTAAGGAAGAAGTTCGCTCTTAGCTGGGACGCAGGATAGCTCACGTTATTTGGTTCGATTAGGAAAAGAAAACTTACTTGTTACTAGTAGCAAACATTGTTACTACTAGTAAGGCACTTGTTACTACTAGCGTGGCACTTGTTACTAGTAGCTTCCTGTTTGCCCTTTTCTTCACATTTGCATCCGCTGTTTGGACAGCCACGGATCCGCTCTCGGGAGCTCGAGGACGCAACTACCGACTAAGTCGTTCCGACTAAGTCGACAACCGACATCTCCCAGATGCCGTGCCACGCCGTGTCACGCGGGACGGGCCCTAGGAGTTGCTTCAAAACATGGCGCGAGTGCATTGATTTGTTGTGCTTACACTCAAAAAGAGCAGCTACGCAGGAAAACCGACATCTACCGGCCCAGAAACTTCCAGAAACTTCCAGACTCCAACCCCTGCGGAGTCCTGCGGAGTGTGGAGTTTTACTCGGACAAGTTTTCACACCAGGCTTTCGCCCGGTTCGTGAAGCCCGCCTGACCTTGCTTCAGGCAGAGGAGAAAATCAGAACTCAACGTTTTGAATGAAATATGTTTTAGAATAGCAGTAGGTTGGAAGCCATTGCTTCTAGGTTGGAGGCCATCGCTAGCAGGTTCGAGGCCAACGCTAGTAGGTTGGAGGCCATCGCTATTAGATTGGAGGCCATCGCTTCTAGGTTGGAGGCCATCGCTTCTGGGTTGGAGGCCATCGCTAGTAGTTTGGAGGCCATCGCTATAGTTTTGGAGACCACTGCTATTGGGTTGCAGGCCATCCCTATTAGGTTGGAGGCCATTGCTTCTAGGTTGGAGGCCATTGCTATTAGGTTGGAGGCCATCGCGATTGGGTTGTAGGCCATCGCTAATTAGGTTGGAGGCCATTGCTGTTAGGTTGGAGGCCATCGCTATCAGGTTGGAGGCCATCGCTATTAGGATGGAGTTCATCGCTATTAGGTTGGAGGCCATTGCTATTACTCAAAGGTTGGTGGCAATTGCTATTAGGCTGGAGGCCATTGCTATTAGGTTGGAGGCCATCGCTATGAGGTTGGAGGCCATTGCTTCTACGTTGGAGGCCATTGCTATTAGGTTGGAGGCCATCGCTATTGGGTTGTAGGCCATCGCTAATTAGGTTGGAGGCCATTGCTGTTAGGTTGGAGGCCATCGCTATCAGGTTGGAGGCCATTGCTACTAGGTTGGAGGCCATTGCCATTAGGTTGGAGGCCATCGCTATTAGGTTGGAGGCCATTGCTTCTAGGTTAGAGGCCATTGCTATTAGGTTGGAGGCCATCGCTATTAGGATGGAGGCCATCGCTATTAGGATGGAGTCCATCGCTATTAGGTTGGAGGCCATTGCTATTAGGTTGGAGGCCATCGCTATGAGGTTGGAGGCCATCGCTATTGGGCTGAAGGCCATCGCTATTTGGTTCGAGGTCATTGCTACTAGGTTGGAGGTCATTGCTATTAGGTCGGAGGCCATCTCTATTGGGTTGGAGGCCATCG
>CAXAMN010022289.1:0-15698 GCA_963970005.1 Durusdinium trenchii | reverse complement strand
TACTCGAAGGTTGGTGGCAATTGCTATTAGGTTGGAGGCCATTGCTATTAGGTTGGAGGCCATCGCTATGAGGTTGGAGGCCATCGCTATTGGGCTGAAGGCCATCGCTATTTGGTTCGAGGTCATTGCTATTAGGTTGGAGGTCATTGCTATTAGGTCGGAGGCCATCTCTATTGGGTTGGAGGCCATCGCTATTAGGATGGAGGCCATCGCCATTAGGTTGCAGGCCATTGCTATTAGGTTGGAGGCCATCACTACTAGGTTGGAGGCCATCGCTATTGGATGCTATTAGGATGGTGGCCATCCCTTTAGGTTGGAGGCCATTGCTATTAGGTTGGAGGCCATCACTACTAGGTTGGAGGCCATCGCTATTGGATGCTATTAGGATGGTGGCCATCCCTTTAGGTTGGAGGCCATCGCTATTAGGTTGGAGGCCATCCCTTTTAGGTTGGGGGCCATCGCTATTAGGTTGGAGGCCATCCCTTTTAGGTTGGAGGCCATCTCCATAAGGTGGGAGGCCATCCCTTATAGGTTGATGGCCATCGCTATTAGGTTGGAAGCCATCGGATTAGGATGTTTTAGATATGTTTTTGTGACATGGGTGACATCTTGATTCTTCTGCTTTAGGTTCGAGTCGTTCTGCAGGACACTGCTTACAGGGAGGTGCCTCGGGAGGTGCCTCCAGGCCGAACCTTCTGGCCTTTCTTGGTGGACGGAACATGTAAAGCATGTTAGCAACGAACGGGTATGGATGAATTCGATTGATGTACAATGATTGGGAGCATGATGGAATCCAGTTTACTGCTGACATTCTATCAGTGCATTTCTTTGTTTTTTTTGCTTTGCAGGGGAAGTTGGAAACTTGGCAGAAGAATATTCGCTTGCAGAGTGTGAGAAGGTGCAAAGAGTCCGCGCGCACCACTTATTTTCGGTAGAGCGTTCTGCACCTGTGAACACACGCAACAGGTTTAATTTAGGTACTTGTACCCTGTGCTAAGGAGTTCGTCTCCGCATGTCACTTTTGTAGAGTTCTGTGTTTAAGTAGGTCTGGTGTGCACGTAACCAGACGAAAACGGCGACAAAAAGATAAAATGCAAGACGATCTAAAAGTATATTATGTTGCTTCAATGGAGCGTTAGCTGCTAGAGCCCATATAACGGCAAAAGTGAAAACTATGCACAAGATATCGTGCGTTCACAGTTTCAAAGGTGAGGTGTTGAGATGTGTTAAGGTGTAAAGGGATGCTCGGCTGCCAAATCCAAGGAGAGCTCTACATTGCAGGACCAATGGTTGGGCACTTCTTGCCGAACGAAGGATACATTGTATCTTCTAGTTTCTAGAAAGCTTTATTGTTACTAGTGGCGATGGCCTCCACCTAGTAGCTTCTAGCTACTAGTAGCTTCTTGCTCCTAGTAGTAAGGCCAGGAGGTACTAGTAGCGTCCTTGCTGCTAGTAGCGATGCCCTTTGTTACTAGTAGCTTCTTTCGATGAATCCTTTTGACCAAACTTTAGAAATCCGACAGTGTTTTTCGCTTGTCGAGGTCAGCGCCATCGGATATGTGAAGACATCTCTGAACGAAGGCAGAAAAGATACAATATTGTTTCATATTGTTTCCATTTGTAGCATTGTCGTGTCGAAACGGAAACCGTGATAAACCAATGTTTCGACACATGTGTTCCTCTCCACATCGTGTGCGTTGGATGTGGAGTTTCAGAGGTTGAAAGCCACTGATGATTCAGGTGCATTTGTCGAACTTCCTGTGGGTGCTGAGGGCTCCCCTGTTCGTCACTATAGGCGGGGCTGAAAAAGGTCGATGTTGAATATCGTTCTAAAGGACTGGAGGACTGGCTGAGCTATGCTGAGCTCAAGCTGCGTCCTTCAACCTCCCATTCTTGGTTGCGATAGTGTTCTTGTGTGGAGGACCCGGGACTTGGCCCGGTTTAGAGCGGATGGTACCTTAGAATATTGTGGCCGGGCAGATGGCTTCGCCAAGGCGCACTGCAGACATCGTGATTTGCTGCATTTGGGTTGTATCACAATGTTTGATCACATGGTTGTGGAATTGTTGAAAAAACTGGCGTGGCACTGCTTTTCAATCGAAGTGTCAACGATGGATCAAATAGGTTGGCGGCAAGTGGCTCGACCTAGCCGCAGTTGTGTGCTCCTCAGGGTCGTATTGGAAAACGAAGAATGACACAAACGAGATCAAACGAGTTAGAAAAAACTCTCAAAAAGGTGCCCTTTTTTCGGATGTGTTTGTTGCCTTTAATTAGAGTTTGTAGAACTTTATTTAAAGAAGGCTGTTAATGCTTTTATATATTTGTCAAGGAGCGGAGCTTGCAATCCGCTGGCTGCCGTGAAGCATCACTTCTTTGGGATGAAAAGGCTAAGGTGGGGCGATGTGATGGCCTCTTGTCACATCGAAAAGAGGACGAAATGAATGGACGAGTCTGGAAGCTCTTAAAGGTGTCTTCTGGTTCTACGTGGCAAGACTCGCTTTTGGAAGAAAGGAAAAAGGATGGGGCAGCATCGAGAGATGACGTGTAATGAGGCTGATCAGTCATCTCAGATTTCGTAGGCCTCAGTGAGGCTCAGTGAGTCCGGCATCGATCATTTGATTCCTGTTCCTTTGAACCGCCAGGTGCGTCATGCCTGTGTGGTGCCTGAAAGCTCTCAGCCGCTAGCAGCTTTGGCCACCAAGCTTCAGGCAGAGACAGAGGGGCGAGACACTTCAGCTTGAGCATCTCAATTCAGTTTAATTTACTTTGTTTGAGATGTTAGAAAGTGGACAACAAGAGTGAACAAAGCTATCAAGAAAGGGTAACAAATTGAATCCTTATGCAAAGATCTTTGGCTTGTTGATGAGGCCCTACTTCCACCTCAAACTCGCTGGAGACTCAAGCAAAAGAGTAAGATGATGAAGTGACTTATTGGTGGGGTGGAATTTGCAAAAAAACGAGGGGGCCAAACCCATGGCTGAATGGAATCTCATACGAGTTGCTCAGTGTCAAAGCCAATGCGGTGTGGTGACATGACCTTGAGGTCTTCACGTGCTCAAGCAATTGCCAAAGAGCCTCGCTGAAGTTTCATGTCACACTGGATTGCTTTGTCTTGTGCAGTTCTGAAGCAAAATTAACGGCGGCAGGTATTCATGTTGAGGGTTGGATGCTCGGCTTGTCCGCAGACACTTGGCTCTTGCCAGCCGATGGAATGGAGAAGACGGGAATGGAAGAGACCGGCAGAGAATGCGGAAGGAAAGATGGAGTTGCTCTCGAGAAATCAGGCGCAAACATTGCAGATTGATTTGGTGCTACAAAGTGCAGTCATTAGCTCTTGTGCCAAAAGCACAGACTGGAACCAGGCCGGACTGTGATTTGTCGCTTCAACACGCAGAGCAACACCACAAGAGAACACCGAGTTGTCAGGGAAGTTATCGGGAGAATTTGATCGATCTTGCTATTTTTGCTTTGCTTTCGTCATGCTGTGTTTGACTCAGTTGACTCCCAGTGTACTCCCTGAGGCCCTGGCCCTTTTTGCCCTTCTACTTGAAACAGAAGTGGAATTGGACATAGTTTCATATGGTGCGGCAATCAACGCCTGTGCCAGAGGAAATCAATGGTATCAAGCTCTTCTGCTTCTTGCCGCGTCTGGGCACCAGAAAGTGAAGATGTGATGATAGCTTGCCCTTTGCTCCTAGTAGCTTCTTGCTCCTAGTAGTACGGCCAGGAGTCCCTAGTAGCGTTCTTGCTCCTAGTAGCGATGCCCTTTGCTCCTAGTAGCTTCTTTCATAGAAAGGCAATTTACACACTGAATGCATGAGGATCTAAGCGAGAGAGCGCTGGAAGCAAACCTCATCACCTACAATTCTGCAATCAGTGCGTGTGAGAAAGCTGGAGAATGGCAGCAGGCGCTTGAATTGCTGAGCACTTTGCAGGAAATCCAGCAGGCCAGGACCCAGTGAGACCAAACCCAGTGAGCCGAATGAGCGTATTGAGTCTGACCACTCTTTCGGTTTTGCCATTTCTTTTGGGCATCGGCAAGGAGGATATCATAAGCTACAATTCTGCCATTAGCGCTTGTGAGATATGCTGGCCTAGGGCAATGCAACTATTTCATGAAGTGCAGTCAAGAAGCACAGCGGACTTTGGTAGATGTTTATTCTTTTGTTTGTAGGAGCAAGGACGCTACTAGGGGCTCCTGGCATCGCTACTAGGAGCAATTGGCTCGGTGTGTCCCGTTGGAGCCGAAGTGACGGTGTCCGTCCCAGGAAGGCTCCAAGCAAACCTCATCACTTTCAATTCGGTCATCAGTGCATGTGCCAAAGGTGCGGATTCTTGGTCCCTTTATGCGCTGCATTTTGGTGAAAACATAAATAGTATATATATATATAAATCTGAACATAATAACTCTTCTTTTGTTTGGAACTTACTGTTTACAAGGGATTAGCTGTGTACCCCTTGTCCTTTGCGCCCATGAGACTGGAAGTTGGTGTTCGCACGGAGTCCCTGGAGACTGCGCCAGAACTCTGCCCATGGCACCACAAGCAAGTGAGGACCCAAAAGATCAAACGTGCCAAGGAGTGGCGGAAGGCCTTGGAGTTGACAGAGGAGCTCGATGCAAAGCGCTTGGAAATTGACGTGATCTCCTACAACTCAGCCATCACTGCATGTGAAAGGGCACAAACATGGGAGCCCTGGCCACTAGTTATTGTTTGACTCACATCCATTCTCCATGTTTCTAGAGTCAGATGTAAACCCAGGCACCGGCCATGCAACTGTTCGAAGATCTCTACTTGAAAAGACTCATGCCGACGATGATCACATACAATGCAGTCATTGGCATTGGCTCTTGCGCCTTTGCAATGTGAGACGGGTGAACCAATGTAGGACCCAGAGTACGGTGAGTACTGAGTAAGAAAATAATAGCCATGGCCTCCAACCTAGAAGCAATGGCCTCCAACCTAGTAGTGATGGCCTCCAACCTAGTAGCGATGGCCTCCAACCTAGTAGCGATGGCCTCCAACCTAAGAGCGATGGCCTCCAACCTAAGAGCGATGACCTCCAACCAGTGGCCTCCAACCTAAGAGCGATGGCCTCCAACCTAATAGCAATGACCTCCAACCTAGTACTGTAGCGCTGCTCCAGCCCAGTAGCGATGGCCTCCAGCCTCCAACCTGCGAGCGATGGCCTCCAACCTAAGAGCAAGGTGAGTATGGGAAAGTCCTTTCTCGAGTTCTTGCTTGAGTTAGGTGGAGAAAGCGAGAACTTCATACAAGAGGCCCAGGGCAGGAGGCTCTCACCAACCGTTATCACCTACAGCTCAGCAATTAGTGCCTGTGAAAAGACTGGGGAATGGCAACAGGCAGGGAGCCCATACAGCCTAAGCAAAAGGTGCTTCAGCTATTTTCAGCTTTGGTTCGCATTTCTTCATCTCGGGTTCTCTATGTTGAGCCTTGATCGTTTCGTCATGTTTTGATGCTTTTCAACTGCGCTCCTGAAGGCGCTTGTATTGCTCCTGAATTCACGTCTGCAGCAGCTTTGCAATATCATCACCTTCAGCTCAGCGATCAGTGTTTGTGAGACTGTTGGAGATTGGTGGACACTTGCAGCTTATGAAGCCGATTCAAGCAACAGATTTGTTCACCAAAAAACACAAAAAAAATTAATTACATATAGACTGAATGAACAAAAGAGAGGGATCCTGCACTTCAAACAAGGATGTCGTTGCTGCTGATGCAAACACTTAAAGAAGATGAAGTGGAAGCCCATGCCGCTTGCTCCAGGTTAGAAGTTAAATGAAACTTTTGATTCGGATCCTTTCACCTGCCCAGTGGCCTTCCTGCATTTTCAAAATGGACCTAAATTGGCCAATTGTTCATGGCTCGACTCAGGTCATCACCTATAATTCTTTGATCAGCGCCTGCAGCAAAGGAGACCAGTGGATCCTTGCGTCCCACTTCTTCGCCGAACTTGCCCACCGGTGCCGGGCCAAGACTTTGGCGAAGTTGCATGGATCTTCAACGGAATGTTGATGAATTTTGTGTGACCAAAAGATCAGATGTTTGTCGCATCGCGTGAGGCACTTTCAGCCAGATGTATTTTCTTACAGCTCTGCAATAAGTGCGTGTGAGAAGTCTGGAAAGTGGCAGGAGGAGAGAGCTTTCCACGCTGTGCTTGTCCCTTCAAGACGTGTGCTCCTTTCTTTTCGACCTTGCGGAGAGAGAGGAGTCAATACATGTCTTGCAGTTCATTTGCGCCAGGCCCTTCAGCTCCTCTCGTTCCTGTGGAACTCCCGCGGGGCAAATGTCGTGATTTGCAGCTCTGCCATCAGTGCATGTGGCAAGGGTCAGGAGAAGCGGAGCCTATAGCCGCTATAGCCTCTCTCCAAACGTCACGATGCGCGTAGTTTTTGGTTTCACATTGTGTCACATCGTTTTCACAATCTTATATTTTTATGTTGCTTGTTTTTGTTCTTTTATGTTTCCCCGGCTGTCCTCCTGTTGTCCTCCAGGTGTCCTCCTGCTGTCCTCTGGCAAGGCTTGTCCTCCTGCTGTCCTCCTCCCGTCCTCTAGCCACGCTTGCAAACGCTGTGTCCTCCTCTTGTTCCCCAAACATCCCCAAACAGTTTAAGAAAGAAATTGCATTCTTTTCCGCCTTGCCCGGGGCTTGTCCAGGATTGTCCAGGCCTTCTCGGCTGCGCGGCCCTTTTATCGCCGCCTTGGCCATGCCGCTTTCCCTTTCTCCACCGCCTTCTCCGGTTATGTTTTCGTGTGGCTATGAAACCAAGAGTGGCGCAGCGTTCCAAGTTTGATATCATCCTCAGAATGTTTCCCCAAACAGTTTCCTGTTGGGGTTCTCTCTTAGGAAACTGGCCACACTCTCTGGGCGGGCATCTAGACAAGACAAAAGAACAGGATCAATAAAACAATAAGAACATGATCAAACAGTAACAATCAGTAGGTCCCGTCCATTGGTCTGCTCCTTGTCCTGGTCCGCTGGCCTCGTGGTCAAACAAAACGATACCCGGTTTCCTTGGTCCTTGCGCCACTTTCTGAGTTCGATGAGGCAATGGGGGGCGTTTATTTTGTGGTGCCTTCTGAGTTTGATGGCTTTTGATGTTTGGTTCGCTCGGGGGGGAGGCACTGCACCCTCCCCCCAACCCCCTACGCAGCGCCACGAAATTTGCACTACTTTTGCCAATGCCCTGGCCTTACCACGACAGATTTTCTAAAGGTCACCCAGGCACCCATCGCTCGCACAAAATATAGCGCGTCCTTTCATCAGCCAGACGTACCTGCTGTCTCACCTGAAAACTTCCTACTTGGTCCCGCTTCTAGACTACAGCAGCGGTGCTGCCAGTCATATTGACATGGGCTAGGGTAGGCGCCGCAGTCCACTCAAGGGCGACTGCGACTGTCCGAGCCTTATGTGCGCACACCGCGCTTCACCCACACCAAATGCCAAACCCCCAGGTTGTTCTAGGGAGGTTTGGCTTCATCTGTTTTTGGTTTCCCTTCTATTTTCCTCTCGACAGGCTCCTGCTTTTCTGGCCGGTCGCGTCACTCCTTCCTTTCTTTTGCGCGCGCATTGGTCCGGCCCTTGGCGCGCAGGTTTTGACAAGGAGGCTAGGCTCACCGGTTGTCACGCGCACTTGGTTCCCTGTCATCGCAACCACATACCTTAGTCTTGCCCTGTCCCCTTTTCATGTCATTTCTTTTGTCCCTCTTGCGCGCGCATGTGCGCATTAGGGCGCTTCCCTTCGGGAGGTGTGTGTGTGTGTGTTTGTTTTCGCCTTGCAACCTGATGAAACGCGTCTCCCTCCGGGAGGCGTGTGTGCGCAAACCTTGGACGCAATTTACCCTTTGCTTTTCACTTTTGTTTGCAGCAGGAGCTCTGAGCACCCCTTGGCAAACTTAGTGTAACGGAGCTATGCCTTGGAGTGGGAAGCACGGATTGATCATCTGCAGTATTGCATTTTAACAAGCGCGGCGTTCTGCGAATAATAATTTCTCCTCTAAAGGGGCTGCTTCATGTGAATCTGAGGTCTGCAGACTTGTACGTGTTATGTGACCTCGGTCGCTCGACGACTCTTGAACCCTGAGCTTTGGAGTTAGAACTTTCGACTTTGATCTGGAGATCTTGAGGGTGGTCAGAGCGGTTTACAGTGGTTTTTCATTCAGGTTGGCGAGTGGCTAACCACATTCACTCAGAGCACAGCCTTCCTTGCGAGGGCTTTGCCCAGGCTGTCCGGGTCTGTCCTGCTTGTCAGCGTCGCCGGCCCTTTTGTCACCGCCTTGGCAACGCTCATGTTTTCGTGCGGCTATGCGACTGCAACTGTGGTGACCTGGGAATCCGGAATTATGGCTTGCAAACAATGCCATTCGAAAACAGGGCGGCGAAAAAAGTTAAACGCTCTGCAGGAGTGGCTTCGCGCACTGCAGCTCTTCCACTCTTTGGACGTTTGGTCCGTGGAAGCAAACCTCATCAGCTACAGCTCTGCTGTCAGCAGCTGCGAGGACAGAGAAGAGTACACGTTACAGACACCGACATCCCCTCACCAAAAGAAGATGCAAACTCTGTTCATCTCTTTTCCCATCTTTGTCTTGCAATATATTTAGGTTTCGGAAATTTGCGGCGTTGTGGCTCTCTATGGCTCGACGGTTTGTAAAAGAGAGCCACTCCTTTCCACCCAGAGGAGAGCCGCGCTTGGCGCGAGGCCTTGGAGCTTTTGGAAGAAATGCAACGAGCGACGATTTTCCCCGACGTTTCTTCGAGGAAAATGAGGCTTTGTTGGTCTAC
This sequence comes from Durusdinium trenchii, assembly GCA_963970005.1. Classification (NCBI taxonomy): domain Eukaryota; class Dinophyceae; order Suessiales; family Symbiodiniaceae; genus Durusdinium; species Durusdinium trenchii. The sequence continues at coordinate 6,899 of CAXAMN010022289.1, read as the reverse complement.
TAGAGGTTCTAGATGGTTCTAGCAACTAGCATAAAGTGTGTACATATGATGCGTGTGTATGTATATATATATATGTGTGTGTGTGCGCATATATATATATATATATCTGTCTCAAGTTTGGCAGGCCTAGGGTGGACAGTGGTCATTCCTGACACCATTTTGGCTCAAGTGCCTTGATGCGGGTTCTTAAAGTTTAGGAGTGACCTGAGGTGAGCCTAGATGCCAGAGAGGGTATGGTTGCTTTGTGGGTAATGTTCCTGTTTTGGTAGCTGCCCAAAACGTCAGACCAGCAACCGCATCCGAGGCCTTAGCACTTAGCATTTTGCACGGTGATCCAATAGTTCCCGGTGAGATTGTAGAAGGTACAAGTCAACAATCGTTTCTAGATGCTCGCATGAGAGGCCATGAATAGGTTGAAACAGAGCCACCTCAGCCTGCTGCAGAAGGACCATCCTATTCACCGGAATGACTCCCGCCTGTTCCGGAAGAGGATGATGACATCTGCTGCGTGTGGATGATGTGGAGGGCATAAGTGTTGCGATTAGGTTTTTCACATGGTGCCCAGTTGGAGCCCGAGCCAAACATCAACGCCCCCGCCACATACATGCAGTCGATGAATGGGCCCCCCTTCGAGATGGACGGCGCCGGAGGCGAAAAGGCGACATGTGCCTCTGGTGGTTGCGGTAGAAGGTTTTTGGTATAAGTTATAAGTAGTAGTGGATCCACCATCCACTGTCCACTACACGCAGCGGCTGGGGATTTATGCTGTCTCGCCAGGATCTGTTTCAGCAGATACCTTTGTCTTTGGCTTTGATGAATGGACATTCTGCCACCGTGGGCCTGCGACTCCTTGTCGGCAGAGAGGCAAACCGTGTAGCCAGATCGAGTTGCAAAAGATGCCTAGATGCATCGCCTACACGGCTATAAATATGCCTGAACAAAAGTACATAAGCCGCTTCCATATTATACCATATCAGCCTGAGTTGAAACTGAGAAGGCAGCACCATGAGCATCACGGGAAGTCAGATACACCTGCCTTTGAGCTTCCTTCGGCATCTCAGTGGATATGGCTGACACTTCACACACTCTACAAAGATGCTCAAACAAACATACATAAACCAGGTGTCTGATACGCCTGGTTTGTGGCTTCCCGTGATGCTCATGATGCTGCGTTGCTTTTCTTCAGTCCCTCATTACATATACATGGCGATCCAACAGTTGAACCTAGTGGGGTGACACGGTCCATTTGGATCATTCGGTGGTTCGATTTCGTAGACGTCTGAATTGCAGCAATTCTGAAACAAACTACTCCAACTTGTGATCACAACATCCAACTCCGAACGAGCTTCGAGGTCCAAACAGACCTCAAGGAGTTGTTGAAGACCTTTCAGCATTCCTATACTCATTTTCCCTCATTCCTAAGGATTCCTAAGCATGATTTTCACAGCTGAAGACTAAAGGTCACCGGCCAACTCATTTTTAGGTTCGTATACATTCCACCTCAGTTCATGCAGTTTCCATTTATTTATGCCGTTGCCGCCAATGCCACACCTTGTCAGGAGAGGCGTTGTGTGTACCGCATGGGCAGTGCGGACGCCCACGAGTGAAAGACAGGGTGTGCTTGTTTCTTCCTTAGTTTGGAGCCATCATTCGTCTGGTTTGGTCCGAAAAACACCCGGAGGGCTCAGCCCTTTTTGGAGACCTCATAGAGAAAGGCATCGCCTTTCGATGATAGCTCTTTGACTGAGTTGTCCAACATCTCCAACTCAGAAGTGGTTCAGTTCATTGGTGCCCAAGTTGTCAAAAAGGCCTCAGACGACCCTGGAGGCATTTCGAAGCTGCTTCGGCAAACAAAAAAGGGAATCGCTCCCGTCCGGTCATGGGTGTTCGGTGCGCGTGGGGCAACAAACCCAGGCCAGACCGGGAAGAAGGTGGTCTGCTGCGTGTCGCCGGGTGGACTTCAGGCCGGGATTCAGAAGAAGAGAGCAGCAAGGTTAACGGCAAGGTCTTCAAGTCAAACAGGGCCCAAGAGGCTGGAAGCGCTCATAGAAGGGTGGGCTGTTCAAGAGTGTAGGCCCAAAAACGACCCAAGGCAATGCAACAGGAATGCGGGACCCGGAGCTGACTTCGCAGTAAGTTTGCCAAACTGATAACAAGTTTGTCGTGCTTCCACTTCCTACTCAATCGGAAGGGCTGTGCCAAAACATCTACGCATGGCAACATGACCATGGCTCGAGACTCGAAGCTGACTACGAGAAGCATGTGTCGGCGAGTCCTTGTGTCAGAGGGCGGGCGTTTGATGCACGATATGCAAGATATGCCGGCGCAGAAAGCAGCCGAACACGGTATTAAATTTAATACTGTTTTCGTACGGAATTTGTAGCAGCACTTCTAGCAGCGTAGTGTGTTCCAGATCTTCTTTCGCAGCAGCATCAAAACGAGCTCATCCCATCGAAGCCATCAGGTCAGTAGACTCAGGCGGTTCAACGACTGTAACTTTTCTGTGACAAGTCTGAGCAGAGTTTTGCGCACGTCCGTGCTATGGCTGCAGCTCAGTTAGAGTCTTTCAAGGAGAGCACCGACATGTGTAGAGGCTAAGATCTGATATGAGCAACTGTCAAAACCTCCGATGAAGGCAGCAATATTACAGCGAAGATTAAGTTAAGCAAGAATGAGGGAAACCTTCAGGAACGATAAGTTTCACAGAAAAAAAAAGATAAAGTTTTTGTACACGTGGGAGCGGGGTGTAGCAGGGTTGTACATGTGGGGGTCACACAAAAGCCTGGTGACATGCTTCCCTGATTGACTGCATCCTTGTGGTTTATCATGAGCTGCTAAAATGACGTTCAGAAATCCGGGAATTTGTGATGGGTGTTTGAACGATAACAAAAACGATAACGTAGGGGACACTTCTGTGACTGTTTTCGTTTACTGAAGACCCCTGCTCACGTATAGGTCCCTTTGTAAGCCATGTGGGAACCACCAGGCAGCCAACCTAGAAGACCAGGAGTAGCAGTGTGAGCGGGGTGTAGCAGGAAGACCGATAGGGTTTTGGTAATGTGAGCGGGGTGTAGCAGTGCATGAAAGCATGACATGCACTGGATGTGACTTCAAGGACTTCTGTTGTTCGGTGTGTCCAAACCCTCAGGAACGATAAGGTCCACAAAAAAGAACGATAACATTGGGAAGAGTGCGCACAACAACACACAATAGGTTTTGACAGTCGCTCATATGTGAGTCCGTTTTTCGGTTTAGTGTTGGGTGCTCTCCGCTTCGCTGTGTCGCGAGGAGACATTCTTGAACGAGATCAGAGAGATTATGCGGGCGGAGCTGGAGACTTTCAAGGACATCACCGGACCAAGTCAGATTTACAGGTGTCGAGGCCAAGGTCGGGGCATGCGACCTTCTTCGGTTTGATGTTAGATGCTTTCCTCTGTCGCCGTGTCACGAGGAGAGCATCCTGCAAGAGCTTCGATGTGGCGCGGAGGCGCCATGCGCTCCGTGGACCGGGCAGAACGTTCATGGAGTGAAGAACCCTCACGGATTCAGGAGAATTGTCCCTACAGCTGTACTTTCTCTGCCCAGACTCTCTCTTCATCCCATTCAAGATGATGGTGAACCACACCAGTATGCATCATCAGCCGTCAGTTTGTCTCCAAAGGGCCAGGCTCAATGCTGCTAAGATCAGGCGACGGCCTATCGAAAGCCAGCACCATTCAGGCGCATCAGTTGCGCCAACAAAACTCAGATGGAATACTCTAGAGTCTAGAGCAAAACTTTGGACAGCCTGCCATGGATGTCTGAAAGACAGTCCAACAGACAGGAGGGCAGTTGCTGCGCTTCGAGATGGGACACTAAGCTGTTTTTTCTCTCGCGATCAAAGTGTATTTTCTATCCCTACATAGTCAAGTTGCTACAACCTGACTCTCCAAAAACTCCGGCTCGTCCGACTCGTGCACAGGATACCCACGATGCTGTCGACAGTTGCGCCGCAGGCGTGGCAACCGAAGTTGACGTTTCCTTACGTCTCCAGCTTTGGAATACATTGACTGGGATCGTGGTAGATACAACCATAAGTACAAAGACACCCGCCACCAGGTTGGATAGAGCCATGTCTATAGATAGAAACATGATGAAACCTGCGCAGTTTGATACCTTTTTCCTCAAGTCTCCGTCGTGACGACTTTACACCAGTTCTTGCAACGTATATATGTGCAGAGGAGTCACACGTGCGCAGTCGTTTGGGTCCTTTTCTTTGTACTGATGAGGCTTTGAGTTGCAGCATGCCTTGGAGCAGAAAGAGCGAGCTGTGCAAGCGGAGCAGTATGAGGAGGCGTGTTCCACGGTCTCGTAGACTGAAGCTGTTTCATCCTTGACGCTCAAATGCCTCGGTGATATGCTCCAACGCCCTCCTTTCCTCGTTCTGTGTGCTGCATTCGTCTCGCCGTCGTCTGTTGTAACGTCGCTGCTTCGCCACCGTGCCGATGCGTTGCGCCGATGCGTTGCTAGCGTGAAGCTCAGAGGAGACTTCCGCCGCTGACGCCTAGACTGACAACTCCGTCACCTTCATTACGTTGTCATCTTTGGTGAAAATGTAGCTATTTAGACACTTTCTATCTCGATACGTCCTGAATTTCGACTCGCTGTTCACCACGTTTTACGTCCCACGTGAGCCTGTTGGCTGCTGAAGACACAGAGGCAGAAGTGGTGGACGGAGCTGATAGAGAGCCCGCGGCAGATGCGGACGGCGACGGCCCAATAGATCTAGTCCGACCCAGTATGCATATGGTGTGCAACAGTCACAAGGATAGATGGAACACTTTGGTGTTCGAAACGCCACATCTTTGTGACTGTGGGCTGGGTGGTGTTCCGTATCATTCACTTCGTCTCTATATACATCAGTACTTCCGATGTCGTATCCGAGGACGGGGAGACGGCTCGTGCTTGGGGTGGCTCCAGCACTGTGTTCCTTGGCTTTTCCTGGAGCCGTCGGCGGATTTGTCCTATGCTCCTCTGAGGCGGGCCAAGCGCCACGCTCGGAGCCGCAAGTGCCGCCGAACACCGTGTACGGCAAGCGGCGTCGTGAAGGCACGTATCACAGCACCAAGTCTGGTTCGGTAGGACCCTCTTCAGGTACCTATGGGAGTCTACAAGCTTCTTCAACCTCATGTTGAGCATCTTCGTGTCGGCTTCGCGGCCTTGCCGACTGCAGGGATGTCCCAGGAGGAGCACATCGGCCGGTTCTTGGCCTTTCTCTTGGTGAATCGTCAGGCTGACAATCTGCGAAGACAGGGCGCGACCAAGACTTGTTCGAGTCGCTCGTTTCCGGCCTTATCCGTGCACGATGTCGTGCAATATGTGGCTGCACACCCTTCGTGCACACGGTTTTTGCAGCTGCCATGTCTATTCACACCCTGCTTGTTGCCTTTCTCATGTGCAGACGGCTCGTCCACTGCACTTGGTGCAGGAAGGTGTCCCGCTCGACGCAGACGGCTTCACCACTTTGCACAATGTGGTCCTCGCGATGAAGCTCCAGCGTGCGGCTGAGTCTGTTTGACCTGTTGCGCATGCATGACACCACTGAGCAGTGTGGTTGCGAGGCGGCCAGCGTATCAGATCTCCACCGTAGAACAGCTCCAGACGTTTCTGGAGGCTGGCGACTTCAACCAGTGCTGGGGCAGGTGGCGTTCGGGGTCAGGCGGGACATGATGGGACTTTGGGATCGCCCCAAGGTAAGGAACGCGCTTGGAGGAGCAGAGCTAGCGTTGTTTTTCCGTTCTCTGAAATCAACGTGGTTCGCAAAGACTAAAGATGTCATGGAGTTTGGAGATTGGAGAAGGAGTTTTCTTTTCTTCGGAACTGCAGATGCTGGGTGTCCCCACCTGGTTGTTTGTAGCTGGTTCCCAGAAGTCGAGGGTATCAACAGCGGCTCGTAATGTGATCCACCACGGACATGAGAGACTTTGGAGATTGTACTTCTGGACTGCTCGACTGCTATGCCCACTCAACGGGGTTCGGATATGGATCCTGATGCTTTTGGTCTCCAGGTCTTGCAGGCAGAAATCGTGTGTGTGTGTGTTGCTCTGCAAGACCATGGAAAATGCGACGGGCTTGGCCCATTCCGATGCTAGGAACGTTTTGAAGGAGGCCTTCAAGGGTCCTGCAGCCAAGCCTTTGGGGGTCGCGCTTGTACTGTTTGCGCGCCTTCTCAACTATAACATGTCTTTCGCCGCCTGCTGCCACTCTCCACATAGGCTTCTCATCCTCACCCATAGTCCTCATGTCCCTTGTAGGGTCTACGTCGGTGTCTCTGCTTTCCCAGGTGCATAGGGCGGAGCGCCGCGAGCGATCTGGCGGAGGTCGTCTCCTCAGCAAGAATGGGTCTGGCATGGTGCCGGCGGGGCCGAGAACGACAGCCTTAGGCTACCTGACAAGCATATCGAGATGAGACATTGGAGCCATTGGCTGGACTAGAGTTGAGAGTGGTTCTTTGGTGGAATATCCAGCGCAGAACATGCGCCACATGTCCGTCGGGCATGTTAATTTCTTCTACCCTCCTATTTTGCCATAAGTCCTCACCATTTCTTGGCTACGATCTATGTATCTCTCCATGTTCTCTCCTCGTCGTTGGTGTTTATCCGATCACGGAGAGGACTCCCAGATCGCGACATCACCTCGGAGGCGCTTGTGGGCGGCAGCAGGGTAAGGAAGAGGAAAGCTGCAGAGACAAACGAATTCTGTGCAGTTCTCTTTGACCAACCCACGCTCGACAGGGGTCTCCGATACTATCCATGTTCCCATCACATGATCGTGAGTAAGCCTGCAGCGGCTTTGCTCCCACATCCTTTTTGTTTTTTTTTGCGTGAGAGACAAGCGCCTGTGGGACAGTTGCAGATTAA
>CAXAMN010022288.1:13567-26536 GCA_963970005.1 Durusdinium trenchii | reverse complement strand
GAACTGATCGGCAGGGTGAAAGGAGAGATGACCGACAAGGTGAAAGGCGAACTGAGCAAGATGCCGGCCGAGAAGAAAGGAGACCAGATTTCTGGGGTGGTGCAAGACCAGAAGACAGAAGAGATGCGCCAGAAGGTCGGAGGCAGGAATGGAGAGATGAACGAGTTGACCACAGAGGTGACAGGAGAGATGACTTCGGAGACCGAGAGATGACTTCCGCACCGGTCTCCGATCGAAGGGATCCAAGGCCGGCGGCCACGCTGAAGGTCGATTCCCGCTCGGAGCACCACTGGAAAGACCCACGTCCTCCACGTCCTCCGTGGGGCAGCGGCCTCCACGCGCGAAGCGATGGAGAGGACCCAACGAGGAGAGACGAGCAGAGACGTGACGAGAGGCGCGTGGGAAGCAGCTGGTTCCGGGTATTGTTTTTGGGTGCGCAGACAGGTGGCACATGGCTGGTCCTCCAGTGGGGTTGGCACACAAACTTGGAGTTCTTACAAGGCCACCCTTCACACGGAGAGGGATTCCATTCCGATCTACACAGTGATGTCGGCCCCATTCTGGAAATCCAAGCAATTCGCATCGCAATCATTGTTTTTGTTAAACCAGATCTTGAGAAGTGATGACCCACCCCCTTATTGTAAGATACTCGTCCAGCGGGTGCGCACCTACCTGAGAACCTGACTCCACCGGGTGCTACGCAGCAGATTCTTCGACATCGCATTCCCAGGTTCCAGGTTTGGTCGAGGATGGAACTGTCAATGGTGGTGCTCAATGACTTAGGTAGGTGTGTGGACCTAGGCCTTGGTGAACCCCAAGAAGGTGTCAATGGAACTACCATGTTTGGCCCAATGGAACTACACTCTGACGAACACATCACATGGAAGTGGAAAAAATGGCCCTACAAGAAGGCGGTTTTCCATTTCCATGTGAGAGACGTTCGGATGCGGATGTGTACCATTTCTTCGCATCCAGTCCAGAGAGACATACCTGGATGCGAGTGTACCTGGAGTGTACCTGGAGTCCAGAGAGACGTTCCTCAACTCTTGGGCTCCCCACGAGGGCTCCCGTCCCTCCACACCGCCTCCCCACACCGTCGCCAGGCGCGCGGCCGCGGAGCCGCGGCCAGGTGCGGTGCGGGTGCTTGGGCGCGACGGTGGGGTGGACGGTGGGGGTGGAGGAAGAATCAGGTGCGGATGAATCGTAAAGAATCCGGTGCACTTGACGTCTGGGTCGGCAGAAAAACCATCCAAACACCCACAAGTTCGGAACCCACCGGGTTGAGAAGGCCTTTTTCCGGAAGCGGAAGGGTCCATAGGGGTCCCAACCTTTTGCACATTGGACGCGACTCATTGGGCGATGTCGATGCCGCCGATGCCGATGACTGCAGTCCCCGATGCCCGTGATGAGCGGATTTCGTGTGGCTGAAGTCGTGAATGGAAGCAGCCAGGAGGTACAGATGGGTCACCAACGCTGCTATAGGCTATGACTCACAAACCATCTGGTGTGTCTTAACCCTTCCCACAACCGACAACCGACACCAAGACGGGGCGTGCTTTTCACAACTCCTCCGGGCCGTCCTCGGTCCGAAAGCGCTCGTCCTCTACCGTTTGGGGCGGTGGAAAAGCGGGTGGTGCCAGGAGATGGCAGGCGCGAGCGAGATGAAAGGAGGGAGGAGTTGGATGACACCAGGCTCCCCTTCGGGTCGCGGGTGGCGGATCTTCGAGTGGCTAATCCGCGGGCTGAGCGGAGGAGGATGGGGTGGATCTCATGATTTTGGGTGTCGAAGGAGTCGAAGGCGATGGTTTCTGGATTCACCTCCCCGAAGACTTGCCTCTTGGAGCCTCGGAAAAGGGACACGATTTGATGAGCTTGTGTTCGATGCATTTTCTGTCATCCGCAAGTAGCTATCATAGGGACTCTAAATGAGCTGAGACCCCTTTCCGAGAGTTTCTTCTATTCTTCTAGGGACCATCTTTGGGGATGACTCCACACTCACCAAAGAACCCTTTAATTTTGGGATCGCGTGCCTCTTTTTGCCCGGGGGAAACTGAGCAAAGACTCGGCATCGAACACAGCCGGAACGACAGTTTTCCGTGCCTTTCCCTTTTTGAGATCAGACATGTGTCACTTTAGAAGAGTGTACTCAAGACTCACACCTGCAGAGGAAGTATCAAGATGAGGAGGCTTTCGCTCCTACACCTTCTTTACACTTGGCATTCAAGGGTTTGGGTCAAGAGGTGATGTACACTCCATGTGGACGCCCCTTCCTGTTTCGCCCTCCACATCCATGTCGAGGGATGGTGAATGGAGTGTTGGACCCTTTTACTTTTGAGGCCAGATTGGGGGCTCAAGCATCGGGTCCAATGAGGAGAACTGAATCAGAATCAGTTGATCCCCACCTTTGCCACTTTTGGGCCTGTTCTATCTATGTTCGTCCCCAGAGACCAACAAGTGATACGCAGTCGACTGGACTTACGATCGAACCCAGACAACGACGGAAGCTGAACCAGTCGGGTGAAGCTGAACCAGCTCGCTCAGTCCTCATGTCTGAACCCAACTCACGGACAAATCCAGTAACTCACGGACCAAGGCTTTGACCGCTTAGATTCTGCACATTCCAAGGCCCAACACATCCCAACAATAGAACCTCAAGGACTGAACATCTCCTCCACTCCTCCCCTCCCCTTCCCATCACGGCCTCTCCAGGCCCTCCCGTCCCGGGCCCTACGACCGGGACGCCCGGCCGTGCGCGGCCGCGCGCGACGCGCCCGGTGCGCGCAACGACGGCTGGACCGTCAGGTGCCGCGGGTCCGTCCGGGTGGGGTTTGGATGGGTTTTGGAGTGTTTTGAAGTGTTTTGATGGTGGAACATGGCGAAGCCTTAAGCAGGTAGGAGCCCGGAGCAAAGTCTGTGGCTGCCTTGATAAAATGGCTGCAGTCGAAATGCTTGCAGAACACACATGACAGTGGCCTGACGAAAGAAACAGCAGGGCAGGTGATGCGGCCAAGTGGTGTTGAATCGGTGGACAAACACAGCCTGCAGTGGCCGGTTCTTTGAACAGATTGAACAGATGATTCTTCATGGTCATAGGAAAGAAAGGGAGTCACATGGGCATCACCATGAAATGACATGGAAAGACAGCTTGGTGGGATTTTTCGTCATTCCTTCGCTGTTGCGCTCCAAGCGTTCACTGTTACGTGACAGGCATGAAGAGCGGACTGGTCGCAGATACTCCGAGCCCTGGTCCAGTTGGCAAAAAGACGCCAGACAGAGCCAGACAGAGCCATTGACCTGAAAACCAGGCAGGTTTTATTCCTCTCCACCAGGACCCTGCCAGTTTATGAACCCCCAACCTGAAAACAACGATTCTTTGCTTTTCATCGTTTTTTTTCTACCATTTTCGTTGTTGGGGGAGTGAAATGGTGGGCCGTGTCGTTGCCATGGGCCTGGCTGGAGCGATCTATAGTGACCACTTGGTGTTGTGGACATACGACATGTAATTTCTGCATTTTTCTTTTTTAAACTTTTTTAAATGTTTTTAGTAGACCTTGTCCAAGACGGAGGCTTGCTGGAAGGGCTTGAAAGGCTACTGCAAGATGTGTTGAACTCTCTTGATGTGGACTGCTTAGACGACTCTTCTACCTCATACAGGAAGTGTGGTAGGCACAAGAACACAATGATCAAGTGGCTTGGTGTAATCATTGCGCTTGTAGACTGACACTATAGCTGGCTCAAAAAAGAGGAACAGTTCAAGCAAGTTCTTGAATGTATAGTTGTTTTGCCAAACAGACCCATGCGAAAGAGACGTCACGTTGGAGAAAAACATGTCGTGTAGCAAATTGCTGGCGGTCCTGACTGCTTCCGGTGGAGCGTTTAGGGAGTTTCGCCATGGCTGCTTTTGCCATGACGAGCCCATTGTCCAAAGAGCTTCGCTTGGCTGCGCAAGAGCCTCTCGGATGGTGGAACAAGAGCACCAAGAGCACGGGTCTGCAGCCAAAAGCACCCATGAACGCCAGCGGTTTCGGGTTTCATTCACGTGACGCTTTTCCTTATGCACTATATGTGAGGAGACCGTCCCAGAGTCCCGAAACGGGAGCCCCGTTGCACGGGAGACCCGAAAACGGTGACGTTTCCCGACCGAGATCCAGGTTCGTGTTGACGTTGCTCTGGGTCTTCGTGTCCATGGATGCCCACCTCTCAGCGACGACCTGCCTGGCCAGCTGTGGCAGGTAGCGGAGCGGAGAGCGGAGAGCGGAGCTGGGGTGGGTGGGTGCTACGAAGTACAGCATCCGTGACAGGGAGCTATATTATATTATACAAACGGAATGATACAGGTGACTTTATAATGAATTGCATTGGCACCCGGTGTTGGAACAAGAACAAAGTGATCAGCAATCTGCCTACCATTCTTCCTCCACTTTTGCTCACTGCTTCTCTACTTCCGCCACTCCCAACTCCAAAAAGAACACGTCTCGTCCATCCTCGCCGTCCTCGCCGGGTTCCGGTCGGCCAGGCAGGGCGCCATGAAGCCGTGTCCGCCGCCCACGTTGAACGTCCAAGTCTCCCTGGCCACGGGCTTTGCGGCGGCCGTGGCCAACGGACTCGCCTTTCGGAAGGCGCCGCGCGGGGCGGATCGCTGCTGGGGTCCCTCTTTTGGGGCAGGGGGTCAGAAGGAGAAGAAGGGGGGCCCGGAGTGTGTGGAAAAGACCTTTGTTAAACACATACATTAAGCATCAAATTGTTTGGGTGATGCGTTGATGAGAGTTCATGAGGGTTCTCTGTTTGGTTCATTTTAATATCATTTGGTTCTCCGAAGGTTCTTGCTTCGTGTCCTATAGCTTCGGTCCCTCTATCGTCTACTTCGTCCCTTTTCCTCGCTCCGCCCCGCCCCAGTCTCCGTGCCGTCGACCCGGTCGACCCTGTGACCCTGTCGGTCGACCGCCAGGCAGAGGAGGATCGCTCGGCCGAGAACTTTGGGGGACAGTTCAATCCGGCCGTGGCTTGATGGATCGATCCATGCGCGGTCGAATGGTCGAAGGAGACCCAAAGGGCTCGCGCACGCGATCGCCTTGGGGGGTCGCCGAACTGGGGGGCGACCGGTTTTGATGCCCTTCAATGGCTGGAATCGCAGGCCCAGGTTTTGAGGCAAACGCCGCCTGGAATTGGGTGGGATGCCAGATTTGGAAGATGGGGAAGGTCTTCGGAACTGCCAGCGTGGACGAAGTTGTCGTCCGACTTCGTCGTCACTTACGACGTTGGGGGTCGTTTTGAAAAAATGACGTCTGCGTCATCGTCCGAAGGATCTTTCTGATTTCGTTATTTGAGGTGACCTTGGCACTGGCGCTGCGTGGGAGCATGCCACTGAAGCGCCCCGCGGCGGTAAAGGACGCCGCGGCGGACACCGGTGAACAGCCGTGGGTGACGAGAGGATCTTTCGGTGGCGGTGAGTGTCAAAAGGAACGAACGCGAGGCGTTCAAAAGCCGTGAAGTTCGAGGATTGTGAGGTTCCAAACGGGGTTGGAAGACACACTTCTTGAAGAAGCTGTTTCTAAAAGCTGACAGATCTGACAGGTGAAGTGGAAAGTGTGCAGCAAGAATTGCCTAAAGGAGACCCTATGCTGATGTACCTTCGCAGTTTTTTCCGTTCCGTTTGGACCATGTGTTTGGAAGATGACACTGAAGTTGGTGCGACCACATTCCTTGAACAGTATGATCGCTCCGCGGCGAGGCGTTCTTCCTTCTTCTCCCCCCAAAACAAAAAATCCCTTAAAAGGCCCCGTCTCCACGCAGCGGTTTCTCCGCGTTCTCCGACTCCATCGGGATCCAAATCGATCCGCTGATGCGGAAGACGCCGCACCTACCGTGCCATCCAGGCGCGGTGGTCTTCGTGGTGATGCAGCTCCTGGCATCGCTGCTGGCGGCATTGCTGGCCTTGGTGGCGGTGGGCAGGCGTGGCGCCGTTCACGCCAACGCGGGAACGGGTGGCAGCTGAAACCGAGTTGGACTGTTGGGGAAAAGGTTCAACCATGGGGGTCGTGTGATGTTGATGACACGTTGACGTTTATCGACTTGTGATTTCACTCGTGATGACTGGTGAAGATGTTGAAAAGGACGAAGGGATACGGGATACGAAGGGACGAACGGATGTACATGAAGGGACTTCAGGCTGAAGCGCCCACTTTTCCCCTTCTTTTGGGGGGTTGGACCTTTCGAAAGAGATACCGGGTTCTTGGGTTCAACCACTTCTCATCACTTCTTTTTTTTGGGTGAAATCCCGCCATGGCCATGCAGCACTCTGCTGACACGCTGCCTGGAGCCAGGCCGTGCTTGCAAGACAACTTCCACATGGCCATGCAGCAGACGATCCTACCTGCAGGTAGCAGGCTGCTCTTGCATGCTGCTCGTCCGTGCATGTCCTCAGCGTCTTAAGCCATCAGGTCAAAGGACCTGTGGAGCGAAAGCCTTGACCTTCTTCCCTGACATGTCATCACACTCGTAGCCTGACTTGTGAAGCGAAAGCCATGGGCATCCATTTTCCAGGTTCTGCTGTCGATGGTGATCATCTTCGTTCCCATCTGGGCACACGATCGCCATAAGATGCCTGGTAAACCATGCGCTTGGTTGGCGTAGGCGTAGTCGATGAGTTGGAACGATTTGTTGTAGAAACACTCCTCGAAGTTTCGAAGGCAATCTTTTTTGCTTGATTGATTCTCCTTCAACCGATTGATGAGGTGATGGTTGCGACTTTTTGGTGTTCTCAAGCTGGCAATTGGTTTTCCAGCAGAAAATATTGGTTGACTGGTATTCTCACTGGGCGAGATCCAGCACATTGGTTGAGAATTTGGACTTTTTACAAAAAAGGGGGCAACCAAGAGAAAGAGAACAAGGGACAAGGATTCCGTGGTCTGGTGTGATTGGGCATCAAAGGTACTGGATCGCGTCCCTCAAATGGGTTGATATAAGGATTACAAGGTCTAAATCCGATTTTCCACAAGTAAGGAAGGAGGATAAGAGTTTCGTCCTGCAACCCTCAACATGGATTAGAAGACAGATGGATTTGGGTGTAGAGCAGAAAAACGGATGCGAACATCAATATTTGGGACCATTCTTACAAACTGAATCAGCAAGCCCCGATATCGTCCAGGTGTCTCAAAACAAGTGAACACCATGCCATTTGGATTGGACACAATGCAGCGGCGACCCGCCTTTGTCTCCGGAGCGCTCTGGACAGATAGCATGTGATGTCTATAGTGGTTGGCAAAGAGATAGTAGCACGATTTCAGTCGATTTTTAGTGGGGATTGACTTTTCTATCTATTTGATCTTCTATTTGGGTCTGTATAATCCCATCGAATTCCAACACCAACCTTTTTCCACCCACTGTCAAGTATTCACCAGGTCCCGATGCAGTTAGTCTAAAAAAAACAAACAGTGAGTGTCTTTGACCATCAAAAGACACGAACCTTACATTCTCGGACCTGACTTTGGGAGGAACCGAATTGTCGGAACCGAAGAGGGTCCAACTGGAACCGCTTTGCGTCCGCCTCCATGGCGGTCTGACCGACGGTCTTGGCCGTTGCATGGCGGTCGAAGTGCGACGCCGAGGAGCATGGCGGTGCCCGTGCTCGTAGGCGGGGCCGGCCGGAGCCCTGTGGAGCGGGGAGCGGGCGAGGAGAGGGAGACGAAGCGCCACGCCGCGTGCCTTTTCGGTGAAGACCTGAAGATCTGGATTTCTGCGGAGAAGAGTTGAGAGGTTGAGAGGTTGAGAGGTTGAGAGGTTGAAGTTCACAGCTTTTCTTTTTTTTGGGGTGTCATTTTCTCGGCCCCTTCAATCTAATTACTGGTTTGGACTGGATGTAACATCCATGGTGGTGCTGAGATTGACACTTCCAATCACCTCCATTGCTCATTGCTGGGGTTTTATGTCCATTGTCCATAGGCTTCCACTTCTCCAACACATCTCACCACCCCTTTGGGGCGGCCCTCCCCCTTAGGCACCCCAAACCCTCCCAAGTCGGAGGGTTCCTGCAAGGTCGAGTTTGTTCCCGCCGAAAGGGATTCGGAGCTGAAGGATATCTAATCAGCTGAGCAGCGGTCAGCGAGCGTCGTCGCGTGTTGTTTCTGCTGTTTTGATCCCCAAAGTTTGTTTTCTCAGCTGTGGTCAGCGCATCTGAAGGGTTGGACGCCGACAATCGTTGATGGACACGGGGTTTCCTTTACTTCCAAAGAGAGAGAGAGAGAGAGAGGGAGAGAGAGAGAGAGAGAGAGAGAAAGAGAGAGAGGGGAGAATGAGTGGTGTCCTCTTTTTGATCTTTTTGTGATAGGATGTCACCTGGAGAACAGAATAGCGGATGATTCCGCAACGACCTACTCGATCCTACTCGTACTACCACTATGTATACTATAACATCTACTATAGACTTTAAATACTATACCCTAGAAGTCCAAATGACCCATTTTCCTCCTATGGTAGTGGTGGATTATGACTACCAGGTTAAGTAAATTGGGTCATGGGAAGTTCTGGGATATACATCTACTGTATATCATAACTAGTGATCGATCGATACATGATCGCTGATCTGTTCTCTCGGCTCCAGGCCAAATGGTCTGGCTAACCGCGAAAGCACCGCTTTCGCCGCTTCAACGGAACCGACCGGACGACCCGACGACCCTCCGCTCTTGACGGTCGGAGAGGCTTCTCGTACATTGCGTGCTCGTTGACGGGACTTCCGCAGCTGATGGATGTGCCGAATTTGCTGCGCACCTTTGGGATCTTCCTCATCGGCGTGAGGTGAGGGGAGAGGGAGAAAGAGAGAGAGAGAGAGAGAGCGATGCCGTGGGTTTTGTTTGTTTGTTTAGGCAGACCAGGTGGTCGTGATAGAGGGGGAGCATAGATGGCATAGATGGCACCAAAATGGAGAAAGTGATTTGGTTTGGGTGAAGATGATGGAAGGCTGGGTTTTTTTGCTTCATCTCATCCTTTTTGAATCAGAGGTTGAGGCCTCCGATCGTTAGAACGTTATTCTCTTAAGACCCAGACCTGGTGCGTGGACAGCGGCCCATCCCATGGGCTTTTCCCATCTCACACGAGCACTCACTGCGACCTGACTTTGGCCGAACCCGACTTCGGTGAAGAGAGTTTCTCACCCACCCACCCACCCACCCACCCACCGGCGAATCGAAGGGAACGGATAGTCGAACACCGGTGAGCCGAGCGACGCTGATTGGCCAGCGACGTTCCACAGGAACTGGTCAATGGTCTGGACCACAGCTCTGGGCGCCTCACCCGCAGAGGATGCGCCGGGTTCGCGCCGGGTTCGCGCCGGCTGCGCAGGGTTTGCGTGACAGTCGCACGCGATGGTTCCAATTGTAGCAACACAAACTGATTAG
The DNA here is from genome assembly GCA_963970005.1 of Durusdinium trenchii. Lineage (NCBI taxonomy): Eukaryota > Dinophyceae > Suessiales > Symbiodiniaceae > Durusdinium > Durusdinium trenchii. The sequence continues at coordinate 17,144 of CAXAMN010022288.1, read as the reverse complement.
GTTTGGAGGATGTTGTCCTTTCAATTCCAGAAGGCGGTGGTGGTGTTTCTTTGTGAAGGCTACTTCGGGTAAGACCTGATCACTGCCTTGGCCCAGCGGGGTGGGTGCTTTCTTGTTGCATGGTGAGACCATTTATGTGCCGTTGCTTGGGATGGGGAGGTCACAATGCGGGGAAGTGTTTTGCAGTTGTAGCAACATCCATTCTACAAATAACTGGGGCATTGAGTCTTGGCGGGGGGGTCATGCTTCTTTCATGCTCCATCTACAGCATCTCAAGAAGGAGGAGTAGGAATAGGAATAGGAATAGGACTAGTAATAGTAGGAGGAGGAGGGTCCGCGGTGGTAATGAATAGCAAGTGACCTTGGAGGACAACTGTAGTTCACACGGTAGTTCACGAAGAGCCTCAGGTGTTTTTCGCAGGTTTTGCCGATCGTTGGGTTTCTGCCTAAGACGATGTGCAGCGGAAATGGGTTTTGGGACCACAGGTCAGCTGGGCCAAAAAGATTGAGGCATGCAGGCTTCTGGCTAGACCAATGGCGCATAGAAAACGCTTAGACCAAAAAGGTAGGGCCTGGGGCATTGGCATGAACAGCGCCCTCGGCCAACGGCTCTATAGTCCAATACCGAGCCGAGGTAGTTTGCAAGAACCCTCCAACCGTTCGTAGCTTCTTGGAGGCCGTCCGTAACGATGGCCTCCAACCTACTTTGCGATGGCCTCCACCGAGCATGGCGTCCTTGTTAATAGCATCACAGACCAATCCGAGGTAGTTTGCTTGCTGCTCCCTTGGTGGTCCTTTTGGACATGCTGATCTTCCGCGAGCCAACGAACGGGACCATGAAAGAGGAAGAGACAGCGCCCTCGGCTTTAAGCGGTCGGAGCGGCGCTGGAAGGCGGGCTTGGTGTTTATTGCGTCAGTAATCGGTGTTCTTCCAGACAGTCAACTTGTACGGTGTTTTGTCTACCAGCAATCGGTGTTTTTTGCGTCGGTGCTCCAGCCACGGTGTTTTTTGCGACAGTTGGTCGGTGTTTTTTGCGCCGGTACCCCTTTAGCTTGTCATCGTGGAATCTTGTAGCCGAGGCTGCCTTCTGATCACTTTTTTCGAACGCCAGCGGCCAGCAGCTCAAATAACGTGCCTGGCTGTTTCTGGAGTTTGGTCGCGGAGCTTTGGTCGCGGCCAAGGCTGCGCTGCCATCCTCCTCGAGTTTGGTCGCGGAGCTTGGTCGCGGAGCTTGGTCGCGGAGCTTGGCGCCCAGCGGCTTCTCACTCAGCGGTGGGGCTTTGCTCGTTCTTGTTGCCAAGGCTGCGCTGCCGTCATCTTCGCGTTGGGTCGCGGAGCTTTGGTCGCGGAGCTTGGCGCCCAGAGGCTTCTCACTCAGCGGTGGGGCTTTGCCAATTCTTGTTGCCAAGGCTGCGCTGCCGTCATTTTCTTCGAGTGCCAGCGGCTCAGCCGGTGCGAGTCAAGCGTTGTCGTTTTTCCGCTTCCCCCGGTTGCCCTCTGCATGTCCGTTGGTGCCTCCCTTGCTGCAAGTTCTGGTTCTAGAGTTTGTTCTGTTCCGGGGCTGCAGATTCCACTGCCGCACTCTCAGAAGTTTCTTGCAGTTGCTCTTGCTTCTCCCTGACTTCCGTTTTCCGTGCCGGTGCTTTCCACCAGGCTCCCCTGATGGCGCTGCGTTGGGCGGACGATCCTGACTGCGATTTGGAGGCCCGTTGCGCTGCAAACTTCTGCTGCGATGACTGCGCGCGGCGCTGCCAGGCGTTCGACGTGGACAGGTTTCTCCGCAAGTTTTGGGGCTGCAGCCTCACCTTGAAACCCCCTGTCCGGGCCTCAGTGCGTGCACGCCTGGACCGCTTTTGCTACAGAATCGTTTGCCAGGTGGGGTGGATCCATGTGCCGTGCAACGATGTTCCACAGGCCCCGTGCAGAGTATGTATGTTGAGCTGTAAGGGCGTAGCAGCGTAACAGCCGTTGCTCGTTGCTGTCTTGCTGTGACAGGAAGCCCTGGAGCCAGTTCGCACGGTCGAAGCCTCACAGTTGCGCGACGTTTCGGGGTGGGACCGGTTCTTCATGGCACGTCCGCGGCAGGCCACCCCGTGCTCCCAGAAAAAGCACAGGTCCGTCAGTGTCAGACGTGGTTTTCACATGCTCGGTTCCTGCTATCCAGTCAGGCGCCGCCGTGCTCGTGGCCCGTGTGCTACCACGACGGAGGCGGTTAGCTGCGCTGTGTGCATCGGATGCTCGTATACTCCACTTTCCTAGGCTCGGCTGGTTTGTTCTTGCAGAGATTCGGCCCTTCCAGGATGATGCTTTTCTGGATTTTGCTTGGAGGCAAGCGCAGGAGGCTGGGTGTGGCTCGCGCCGACTTTTCGGTTGCCAGCGCATGAGACTTTTGACAGGAGTGTCCTTTCGGGCTGTTCTTCGACATAGCGTGGTGCCGGGGCCTTAGTCATTGTACACCTGCGGGGTTGGCTGTCTTTGTTTCTGCTTTGCTTCGTGTGAGGCAACACGCAGCAGTGGGGTCGCCCCACCCGGGCGTGGCGACGTTCTCTGGTGACGACTGCGTCCGGTCCTGATGACTGTGTTTAGTCTTTGGTTTTGTTGCGTTTGCACATCGTGAGGCTGCGCGAGATTTCCGACAACCGCGCCATGGCGCCGGCGCTGGAGCTCGAGGCTGGTCCATGCTTAGCTTGCAGCCGTTGGTACTGCAGGCCTTTTAAAGTTTGCAAAGGCATATAGAACGGTCAAGACTTGCGAGGTTGTGCACAGCGTGTCCGACCTCAGCCCCCACATTCCTTTTGGAACTGCTGCAGCGCAAGTCTTGACCACGTTCCGGTGGACCATTTCACGCAAGTGTCGCAACAAAGCAGCTCACGTTTCCAACGGCAACACCGCAGGCGGGGTTGGAGATCGTGGGGGGTCGGACTTCACGCTCGTCCGTTTCGTCGTGCTCCGTCGCAGGCTTCTCTTTCCGCGGCGTGTTTCCCAACGTCTCGGGCACATCCTGTTGGCTGGCTAGCTTGCTGCAGTCCATGTTTGCATGCTTGCCCATAGTTAATTCCATCTCTCAACACCAGCAGACCAGACAATGTGGAAGCTCTTGCTGGCAGTGTGCCTTGCGAGAAACGCATGCTGTGAGCTCTCCTCGTGAATCGGCGACTGATTTGGAGCCGGTGTGGACCGAGCCACTGCGCGGCTTGCAGCTTACTTTTGATCGCCAGCAAGACCCTTTGGAATTTTTGGGAAAGCTTGCTGCCATTGATCTCGGAGTCTTGAACATCTTGACAGTGGAATATTTGCAAACACGAAGCCATGAGGTGCGGTGCCAGTGCCCGATTGAACTTCCAACCTGTCAGCCCGTGCTTGCGCCACACCCAGTGGCGTTAATCTCTCTTCCACCCTTTGATGAAACTGCTGCCCTTGACTTGACAGACTTGCTTTTACCTCACAGCGAGGAGATTGTTGATGGAGGTTTGGAATGTCCACTTTGCAAAGTTAAAAGTGTGTTGCATCAAGTTTCATCATGGCACTTGGGGGCGCAAACACAGCTGTGCGGTTCAGGGGCAGGCCAGGATCGGT
>CAXAMN010022287.1:0-26542 GCA_963970005.1 Durusdinium trenchii | reverse complement strand
CTACAGACTTCACAATACCTGTTCTTAGGGAAGTGGGTCAGTTGATGCTTCAGGGAACTTGCCTGTAACTCTAGCTTTTGTCTAAGCGATGGAGTCCATGGATGGAGTTCCTCATCCTCTGAGTCCAATGCAGTGTCGCCAGGCTCCCTTTCAGGAACGGAAGCAAAGAGTCCATCTGCTTCACTAACACTACCGAAGTGCGGGACCTTTTCTTTCAATTTCAACGGCTTTTTGCTTCTTGGCAAATCGTCTGGATGTACAGGTTCAGGCGGTGGTTCCGGAGGTGGCGGCAACGGCGGTGGCTCCGGCGGAGGCGGAGCTTCTGGCACCTTTTCCATCCATTCTCTTCGGATTCCACTTCCTGAGCTTCCACCTTCACTGAAAGGCATGGCATGCACCTGAATCGTCTCAGAAAGGATCGGAACATTTTGGTCCACCCTGTCTGCATACCAGGCAAACCGCAAACAAGCAAAAAGAAATCTTTTTGAAAAACAAGATTTCTTTTTGTTTTCGCGGTTGTGAAGGAAGAGGGAAAGAAAAGAAAACCCGGACTAAGAAAAGAAAACCCGGACTCGGACGAGAATCCTGACATGAGTGGATGCGCTGCCATTTTTGTTCAAGCGTGGGCAATGCAGCGCGTGCATGCTTCCGTCATCCTGGCTTGCTTCGCGGGGGAGTGCGCAAGTGCAGCGTTTGACGCAGCCGTCTTGATGCAGCTTGAAGCAGCTGTGTTTGGAGCAGCTATATGTTTGCGCAGCTATGTTTCATGCAGCCGTGCACTATGCAGCCACGCTTGCTCCAGTCTAGGCGCTGCTCTCTTGCCCCTCATGGGCAGGTTGTGGCCAAGACGGTGGAGAACATGAAGTACAATGCCCCGGCCTTGAAGCCGATGATGGAGAAGATGCGCGGCCAATTTCATGTCGTTCCTCAAATTGAATCTTTGCAGGCTGAGTTGCAAGCGCTCTACATCTCGGCTGGCCTCAACCCGTCTGGAAAAGTGATCAGTGACCAAGCATGGTCATTGCGGTACTTGTACAGCCTCTTGAAAAAGTACCTGTAAGGAATTTTCCTTGCATTTGGGTTGCCAAAATGAACTGGGTTGCCAAAAGCCTGCCTATAGCACCAGCTTGGCTTGCCCTACGGTTAAGTGTTGGACAGTGACAGAGAGCAATGATAATGGTGATTGCCATAGGTACAGAAGCCTGCCTATAGCACCAGCTTGGCTTGCCCTACGGTTAAGTGTTGGACAGTGACAGAGAGCAATGATAATGGTGATTGCCATAGGTCTGCTAGAAAGCAGCTTCAGTACTTGATAGAGAGGGATGAGGCTGCCAAAGGTTTGCCATATAGCAGCTTGTTCTAAATGCTGGGCAAAGAGGAGTGGTCTGCTACAAAGCGGTTTGTTCTGCAGTGAGTGTTTGATAGAGGCCAGCTTGTCCCAAGTGTTGGACAGAAGGTTTGCTGCGCAGCAGCTTGCCCAAAGTGTTGGACAAAGAGTCCCAGGCCCAGGCGTTGGATAGCCTGGACGGGGCCTTGTGTGAAACACACCTTGGCCCGCTTGATTGATAGTTCTCGGAGCTTCCCCAATGTGACAGAGACAGAGTGTTAAGCCCCGCTATTCGCACCCCTAACACCAGTCTGCTGAAAAACTTCACGCATGAACTCCAAGGAGTGCGCTGGCGCGCAGTAAGCTGAACTTAGAATTTGTTTCGAAAGAGTCAGGTCTCAACATTGCATGAGCTTAGCGAAAGGGCTCAGCTACCAGCTGTGTGTCAGGCTGAACCTTTGCCACGTTTTGGGCACTGACGCTATTCTCTTTAATACCGTTTCTACACCCTGTCATGTAAACACTCTGTTTCCATCTTTTCCAATCTCCAACTTGAGCCGAACACGTTACTAACTTTAACGCACTACTCGTCGTTCAGAAAAAGGGTGTGAAATGCGCACAAAATTCTGGCCGCACATTAGCCGTTTGCAGCCTGTCTAATGGTTTAGATAAAAAAGATAACTACGTGGGCCACAACAGTGCCTTGTGTTTTTCAAAACAAGGGCCACATGTTTCTGAAACCACAGGACGATACACACGCCCCGCCCAAAACAACACTCAGTCTCAGCAACATTTTTGGCGCTCAAGCTGGTCATGTCCACCGCTCTGGGTTGAGTCCACTCGTCCTATCTATACAGTCACTCAATATCGACAGGTCCGTCGGATGGTTTGGGTTCAACCGTCTCAGCGTCTTCGACGCACCTATCTTCCTCTTTCAGTTCCTCTTCCTCACCTTCAGGCTCAGCCGGCTCAACAGGAGCCTCACACACCGGCTCAACAACCTCTTCAGCTTCAGCCGCACGTCCTGGAGCAAAAAGCGCAAGGAAAACAACGCGATGATATCAAAGCAAAACAAAAAGGGCAGCGAGCAACGAAACCCCAAGCCAGCAGCCATGGGAGGATCCCGACAGACTTTTTGCCAGCCCACAGAACTCTAGAGTGAGCGCGCTGAAAATGCATCACTTCCGTTCAGTCATGAGCAGCAAGACATTCAGTGTTTGCATTTCACACAAACACTCAGTGAGGATGCATTCCACTGTAGGCTCAGGAGGACTTAGAGGGTAAAAGTTCAACATTGCCTCCAAGCACTCCAAAGCGCCGGAGATCGACCCGCGCAAGCGCTGGGAGTTGTCAGACCAAAGCAACTTGTACAGTGGCTGCACGCGATCGGAAACCTTCAGGTCTGAGGTCATTTGCAAATCCCATACCTGTTGGGGGAATGGCAGGATTTGCTCATGAATTGCCATTGCCTGGGACAGTGATGTAATAAGTGTCACCAGGCTCCCAGCTCTCCCACACACTCCGCATTCGCACAATATGATTTCAGCCACAGCCCTCAGCTGGGCCATAGCCTGATGGCCCTCAGCCACTGTGTCCTTCAATCCATGCGCCACTGCCAGCGTGAGCTGGACCATGCGCAGCGACCACGCACCAGCACGCACACGCATCTGCGAAACGGTTTAGAAAGTAAGATTGTTTCAAGCCGAAAAGCTTGGCAATCATAAAACCATGCTTCCAAGACAAAAATACAGCCAGTCATTCGAAGGTTTGGTGAAGAAAGAACTGGCAGTGAACTGGAATGGTCCTGCTCTCGGCTCATTTGCTTCAAAATATGCGGCCTTCAACTCTTCCTCAGGCCCAAATTCAAGCACGATGGAGAACTTGCTGTGAGATAAGCTGAGAGTGGAGCCACAACTCGCTTGGCCTCTGCTACAGTCTTTCCATTCAGCAGCTCGTCGCGTCCAATGGCCTGCTGCCACACGGCCCCAGATAAGTTTATGATTACGCTCAAAAAAACTGAGCGCTAGGCAGCAATCTCTTTGGCTTTCTCTGAATCCATTCGGGCGCCTCCCACCTGCGCCACATACCGGCGCAAGACACCAAATCACGGTGGGTGAAACCCAGCCTGAAAAACCTGGCGAGTTACACCGTCGCAAGTCACCTTGACTGCAAACATATTAGTGGCAGCATAGGGGAAGATCGGGCCGACGTGCATGCCAGACTCGAGCTTGTCACCTGTCAAAAATAGTTCTCTCCTGCGCACCCACTCACCTCACAAAAACATTGACATAAGCGAAACTGAAAGCTTTCAAAGCCTTTCGATCTTCCCGCAGGCCGCTTCATGGGAGTCTCTTTTGGGAGCTCCTCCTCCTTCTCTTCGCCCCCTCCCTCACCAACCTTGGAGTGTGGCACAGCTGAAGGCCCTGCACTTTGCAAGGCTGCAGCTGGGCGTTTTTTCAAAGACGCACCAGCTTTGGGCTGCCCCTTGGCCTTTGCCTTAGCTTTCGCTTTCGGTGAAGTAGAAAGCTCTGGCGCAGCGTCAGATTTCGGAGCGACCTTCTTTTTGGGCAACGTTTTGGCGACAACCTTAGGCTTGGCCTTCGCTGAAGCTCCCTCCGACTTCGGCTTTGGCGCCTCTGCGTCACCGCAAAACAAACCACAAAGCAACCTGTAATGAGTTTGCGGAGGTGAATGCGTTTGTCTGTCAGGCACAGCTGAAGTGACACAACTGGTACTATACTGTTGCTGCGTGATACAATGCATTTACCGCTTGTTTGAACGGGCCTTCGGGTCGATTGGAGGTTCGTTGTCGGAGTCTGACAGGTCTTGGATGGGTTGGAAAACACCTGTCATCAGTCCTGTAAAGAAACAGACCAGAGTTGAGAGCACAAAACACCTGCAGTGAAACACCTGCAGAATGTGTATAGCAGGGAAGTTACGGCGCACATGTGAAACATACCGAGCAAGCCGCAAATAAGGGCTAGGCTATGATTGCTGGCCATTCTTGTCAAACAAATGGCGCGGCAAGCAGCTTATTGTTATATGGTGTTGGGGCTCCTTTTCTGATAGCCGGAGAAGCAATTGAAAACAAAAAATGCAAGTATCATCGATCCTCGCAAACATTTTCCTTTCCCGAACTGCCAGCTATGTGTTCATGTCATCTACGAGATCTTTGTCCAAGAGGACGGGGGAAGCTTCATGGACGCAGTGAGCCAAAGCTTGGGTTTGACCCCCACAATGCGGAAGGACGTCCCGGTCTGAAGAGAAACCTGAGTTCAGGGCGTCGGAGTCACATCATCTAAACATGGAAAGTAACCCTTAGCTTCCGAGAAGCTTTGTTTTCTATCTGCCAGCTAGTTTTTTTGGCTCCCACCCTCCTGGAAGCCAGTTTCGGAAGCCCATTTTTTTGACTGCCAGCTGGTTTTTTTGTCTGGCAGCTTGTTTTTTTAGCTTCTGAAAACTGTCTGCCAGCTACTTTTTTTAGCTTCTGACAAAAAAACAAGCTTCCAGTATTTTTTAATGTTAGCACTCCAGAAGCCAAAATTTTTGGCTTCTAGAAGCTTGTTTTTTGGCTTCTAGAAGCTTGTTTTTTTGGCTTCTAGAAATTTGGTTTTTGGCTTCTAGAAGCTTGTTTTTTTAGCTTCTGGAAATGGTAGCTCATTAACAAACTAAAAAGAATATATATATATATATAGATATATATTTACTAACCATGTCATCAACCTAGCCCAAGCTCAAGAGCATAGATCTTTTTGGAAATGGCTCGTCTTTTGCCAGTGGAGCAGACCAAAGGCGATGGAAGAATGACAAAAATTGGTTGGCCTCATCTCTGGCTTTGTGCCGGATTGTAGCTTGGCAGATTTTCCCCTTGAGCCAGACATGGCTATTTCAAAGCAAGCAACCTTTTTGTCTGTCTGGTTTGCTGAAAAGCCCACTAAGCCTGAAGCAAGGCTCTCTTTCCAAATTGCTTGCCCTAAAATGTCAAATTTGGACAGAGGTGAGATCGTTCAGCACTTGGTGCAATACAAGAGATGGCTGACCAAAAAAGCTAAAAATATGAAAAATGGAGAGAAGACAAGCCCTGCAGTCCTCCAAGTGATGAAAGCCATGGGCTTGGCACCCATCGCCAGTGAACCCCAGCCTCAGCCTGAAAGAAGGCTAAAAAGAAAAACACACATGCCATCTGATTCTCTTATGGCCCCTGACCCAGCAATGGCTGCAATTCAAAAGCAAGACCCCCAGCCTGAAAATTACAAGGCAACAATTCAAAAGCAAGACTCCCAGCCTGGAAAGGCTCCAGCCACCAAATCAAACATTTTAATGCCTCAAGCAGCACAAAGTCCAAGGTGGAGAGCGAAAGCTCAGGCAGTGAAGAAAAGGAAGCTTTTGTGGTCAGCACACAGGAAGTTTCTTCCACTTCATCTGGTATAGTGACCCCTCAAAAGCTGAAACCCAACAATGGGAAGAATTGCAGCTACAAAAGGCCTGCCAGCTGCATGACCCCCCAAAAAAAGCCAGCAATGGCTCCCAAGACTGCAAAAGTTACCAAGCCTGCAAAGCATGTGCACATGGCAACCCACAACACATGGGTAGCAAGCTGCAGCTTTGGCTAGGTCAAAAAGGGCAACTTCAAGGAGAAGGGCTACATCCGAGCCAGGGATGGCTCTGAATCCAAACCGTATTTTTTGGTGAATGTCAATTTACCAAAAGGAGCCCCTGATGTTTCATGGCAGGGCTTCTGCCAAAAGAAGAGCTCAAAGAAGAGAGTTGGAAAGGAAAGGTGAAGAAGTCCCTGAGGAGTTAAAGCCCAGGGTCCACAGTCTGAATAAGGCTCTCAAGAGGCAAATGTATGAATTGCATCGCAAAGCCAGGGAAATGGCCCAAGAAAAAGATCCAGCAAAGTTGGATGAATGGGAAAAGCAACAAGCAGACCGGCTAGCCATTGTTGCTAGGGAAGATGCAGAGAGGAGGGCCCAAGAGGCTTCCTCTGCCGAGGGGGGCACAAGAAAGAGCAAGGCTTCCAGCGCCAGTGATGGCAATGGCAGGGAGAGGTCGAAGAGTGTGGGGACAAGGTTAGGCAAAGATGGGAAACCAAGATGTGAGCACATGCCAGCAGATGGCACCCTCATTCAAGGTGGGGATGAGGAGGGGGAGGAGGATGAAGAAGATGATGGTGATGGAGTGCCTGATCAAGGCAAAAAGAAAAAGAACAGGAGGAGAAGCAAAACAGCCAGAGGGAAGAAGCAGCCAAAGGAAGAAAAGCCAGACAATGGCTCTCAGGAAAAGGATCCTAGTGGTGGAAAAGATGGTGATACTGGAGGTGCAGGGGCAGCAGAACCAGTTGCTGCTCCTTAAATGCCAGCAATGGCAACTTGCCAGCAATGGCACCCTGCCTGAAAAGGCATTCTACCAGCACTGCAGCTGAGAGTTTTTGGAAAAAAAAGGTGCGCCTGCCTGCTTTCAGTGGTACTTCAAAAGGGATGTAAAAAAGGAACTTTTGGAACTTTTGGACTATGGAACTTTTGGAACTTTCTCTTCCTAGATATTGTTTTCTTATATAAATCAAAAATTCCAAAAGTTCCGAAAGTTCCAAAAAGTTCCTGGTCACATTTTTCAACCCCACCCAAAAAAATCTGCAGCCATTTTTCTGACCTCAAGCTTTAAACAACTGGCCAGTGTCTGTAGCTAGATGGCAAAAAGAAAGGCTCCCGATGTGAAGGTGGAGCCACCAACCCCCAAGAAGAAAGCAATGGCAAAAGCAAAAGCAAAAGCCAGTGGCTCTGCCATTCCAGAGGCAACTCCTTCTGTAGCCTCTGAGGCAGCAGCTATGGAAGCCCCAAGTACTGAATCCAAGCCTGCAAAGGCTAGAGCAGTGAAGGATGGGGAGTTGCCTGCTCCTTCAAAAGATGCTTGGAAGGACATGCACCAGCAACTTGCCAGGAAAGCCAAGGCTGGAGACACAGCCCTCAAGACTGCCTGGGACAAGGCATGTGCCAATGGAAGCCAACAAGCCAAAAGAGAGTTTTACTACAACACTTTCCTTCTGGATGAATCTGCAGCCAGTCGCAGTGTACACAAACAAAGCCTGGAAAGGCTCAAAAGGACTGACAAAGTCATCGATGGTTAAGTACCAGATAGCCAAGTTGCAGGGTGCTGACCCACAAGACCCAGACTTCAACAAGCTGGCAGAAGCTGCAGTGCTGGGGTTGCCTGAGAGACCTCATGAGGTCAAAGCTTGGGCAGAGTGCCTGTACATGAATCAATCCGCATTAGATGTTTGGTCCATGAATTTGCCATGCAGCCCAGCTTTCTCAGCTATGAGGATTCCTATCTGCTGCCTCGATACCAGAATGATAGCAGCAGAAACAATCCAAGCAATATGTGGAATTTTGTTTTGGAGCTTCGATTGCCTGAACAAAGGCACTTTTCCCACAGCCAGACATGATGGCTCACCCTGGCTGAAGCATGATGCCTACAGAAAATTTAGGGCAGGCGCAGCTCTGCCTGGGAAGGCAACCCTCATCCAAATTCGATCCGATTGGGATTGGAATTGTAAATACTTTGGAGCAGGCACTTGGAATGAGAAGAAAGGGAATTGCTGGCTGTGCCAAGCCACTCCAGACAACTGGAGGTAAATGAGCCAGAGCATGGCTAGGTTGGAGAAAACCATGGACAAGGATGCCTACTTGACTTTCCTCATGGATCGAGGTAAGTCAATCAATCCTTTGTTTCAATTGCCCAATGTCAGTAATGGCACCATCATGCCAGATTGGATGCATGTTTGTGATGAGGGCAGTTTTGCTGTGGCAGCAGGGCAAATTCTGAAAGAATTACGGCCATCTTTTCCAGGCACTTCTCAAGATGAAAGATGTGCCAATCTCTGGCAAGAGATTCAAAAATGTATGAAGAAAGAGATTTTCCAGGCTGCAAAAGGCTCAAGAAGTTGACTGTCAAGGATATAGTCAAACCAAAGAAAGCTCAGTTTTGGATTGCAAGGCCCATGAAGTCAGGGATTTTTGCCCCCCTTCTCGAACCATTGTGCAAAAGACAATGCCTGCATGAAGGCACCTGGCATGAGAAAGCTGTCTACAAAGTGGCCAAGTACTGCAGCCATATGTACAACAGTTTAGAAGCCTCCAACAAACAAGAACTGGTGAAGGCTGGAAGAAAATTCATCAGCCAGTACATGGCTTTAGAAGCAGAAGTCCAAGCCAGTGATGGCTCAGAGGTTCGATTGTGGAGATCAAAGCCCAAGCTCCACCTCTTGGCCCACATTTTGGATTTGGTTGAGCTTGGTAACCGTCCAAAAGACAGCTGGAATTATAAGGATGAAACATTTGCAGGGTCACTGCAAACTTTATTTTTTCGCAGAGGTGGTAAATTCCAGCCTGGCAAGGCTTCTGAAAAGGTCTTGCTGAGGTGGATGTCAGCCACTCCATTCCCTCATCTTGGACAAGCCAAGGCAGCAATGGCTAAATGAAATAGACAAAAGAGTGATGCAGCGCATAAATGTATCATGATGTTATATAAATATATAAGAATATCTATAGATATACATTTCCAGAAGCTATATTTTTTGACTTCTAGAAGCCTCTTTTTTTGGCTTCTAGAAGCCTCTTTTTTGGATTTCTAGAAGCCTTTTTTTTGGCTTCCAGAGGCTTCTAACATAAAAAACCTGGAAGCCAAAAAAACAGGCTGGCAGACAACTTTTTGGAGCAATGAAAAAAAAAGGTAGCTTCTCGGAAGCTAAGGGAAGGATGAAGCAGTCAGCAACGATGACAAACTGGGGAAATACAAGCAAGTGGTTTGCATGACGTAAAGGCCACTAGCTTTGACACCGCATGGAAAGCAAGAGGCGCTGCACAAATAAAAGCAACAACGACGCTTGGAACTAAGTTCACACAGAGCAACCTCCCAGACAACGCTCACAACATCACTCTTGGGGAGCTTGTCAAAATTGCCGAGCCATGCTGCGCCGATGGAGCCATGCCTCCACTTCGGCAAAAAGGACTTGCATTCTGACAGCCAACATCGACTTCGAACCCTGTTGGACAGCTGATCGCTCTCACTGTCTCTTCACACCAAACCTTACCTTCACCAGACCAACAAATGGCTCAGAACATACCTCCGCTTGCCTTGCAGCCTCGGGATTGGTCAACGCGTTGGGTTTGTAGACATTGGCTTTCCCATTGCGCGCCGGACTGATGATGAACCTGTATGGCACTGGAACGGGCTCTGCTCCTTCAGAGGCCTCGATTGCTGGCAGCTATAAATTACTACACACTGCAGCATCAACGCGCGGGTGGAAATCAAAATCCGCAGCACTAGCCAAGCCACTGGTGGATACATTTTCTGCTGCGCATCGTGATTTGCCAACTCGAAATTCGCGATTCCATGCACCGTGCAGCACTCGTGCGCAAATTGGCACAAACTGGTAAGCCGCCGCTCCGTACACACAAGCGTAAGGTCTGATGGAAACCGGAAACAAATCCCCGAAAGCTCAGATTCCCCCAATCCTCAGGGCACGGGCAACTGCTGGTTAGTCGGCAGGGTGGGCTTCCAAAACTTAATAAGAGAAATGATCGCCAAACAAAACGAGGGGCCGGCTCCTCCTTCTCTTCGAATGTGCCCAGATTGAACCCACAGAGCTCCGACGCAGGCAATGATATCTCCTCGGTAGTTTCGTTGCCGATGTACAAAGAGAAGTCGGATCCCACGATGATCGCTGGTTTGGTGCGATTCCCTGCGCAGTACGCTTTCCTGCCACACCCAAACACTGACAGACTGTTTTTTTAAGCCAACTAGACAGCCGGATGCATCCAACTTAAACCCCGCCGCACAAACATGATTGCAAAGAAGATATGCCGCGCCTCTCCACAGTGAAAGAGCTGGCTGGGATGTGCTCCTTCTCAACTTCCCTGGCGTAGTCAATCGGACTCTTGCCGCCGTCAATCGAAAAGTCAGGCCTTCCAGTAGCTCGCCTCGGCGTTCTACCAGTGCCGGTGGCTTGAGTGGGCGTTGCCTCGACTGAATCTGGGAACTCTTCAGCCAACCGCTTCTTGAGCTCCAGCATCTGCGCATGAGCGTCTGAACCTTCCGCAAACTTTCGCAAGACACTTTCGGGGAAGGATGCTCTGTTGTTGCGCCACGTCAGCAAGCTGAACGTTGGATCCGGCTTGGGGTCAACTGGGCGAGACCTGGCAGGAGCTGAGTTTGAGGAATCCCAGTGTGTGTAGACCGCCTCCTCCAACTGGCTTGTAACATCCTTCTGGTCTGCCCGGAAATGCCCACAATATCGAATCTCTGGGTGGGGAGTGGTCCCATCCAGCATACGCTTGATAGCAGCCCTCGCAAACTCTGCCTGCCTGCGGGCGACAGTTTTCATCGCTGGTGTAAAAAGTCTTTCTCGCAAAATGGAACCCCAAACCATGTGAAAAAAAACATGTAAGAACACAGCGCCACTAGTTTCCAACTCCGAAGCCTGTTCGGCAAAAGGTCTACCAAGACCACAATGTCATGCTCTGCAATGGGCATCCCACGTACATACTCTGCGATGACCCCCACGTGCGCAGGAACACCTTTCCTTGCATCAGAACACAAAAACGCACGTACTGTAGAGAAAATTGTGTGATTTTTCCATGGAGCGACAAAGATGTGACTTGACCCAACTTCGACGAGAAGCTGCTCAGTTCTCTGTGATGCAGAGGACCGTGCCTCTGAGTCAAAGCCCAGCATATCTGCTACCCGGATCAACGGGCAGGGTCCTATGCACCGGTTCTGCGCTACCGCACTGTCAAACCATGCGTTGTTCTCGTGGGCTGTAGCTGTCACCAGCAAGCACGGGTGCCACGGATCGCGTTTGTCTCCAGCAGGTAGGCTTCCCTTGTCAAAGATCAAAGACACTGGCCGCATGATGTCAAGGCCGTTCGCAACCAAAGAGTCTTCCAGAGTTCTTCGATGCTTGACGACCGCGGCTTGGTGAGTCTGCGCTTGGAGCACAGGAATCTGCAAATGTCCTGCGTACTTTGGCGATGATGCCAGCAAAGAATTGAAAGCCGTGAGGCAAGCGTGCAAATAAGCTGAGTTGCTCGGCCAAACGCAGGTGTCTACCAATGCCAAGACATACCTTGTTCGGCCAAATATGACTGCTCCAGGGACCAAAGCACGTACCACTCACCTAAAAATCAAAAAAGTTGACCAAAACAAAAATGGAAACCTGAAAAGGCCAGGGGGCACCTGACCTTGAATCTCTGATTGAACTTTGGCAATGTATTGAGCTACGTCTGGGAACATTGGTGGGTAAGCCCCTTTCAGCTCCACTGCTGGGGGAAGAGTGAAGATCTTGCAATGCTTCTCCATGAAATCCTTCGTGTGGGATTGCCCTTTCCTTGATCAAGGTTTGACTGCTAAACAGCGTTGACAACTCTCAATTTTTTACGGGATCTACCGAGGACAAGAAGAAGAATTCACTTTCAGACGGGCAAAATGTTGAGCAAGTATGAACTCACAGTATCAGCTGGCGCTGAGCCAAGTATTTTGCATCCAAGGCTGCCTCCTTAGCGGCCGACTCAGCGGCTGGAGTATGATCTTTCAAGATCTTCAGGTCCGCCTCGAACTTGAACGCAATCTGATCCACTGTCGCTTTGGCAACCTTCTCTTCGTGCGCGCGGGCCATTTCTTCGTTCGCTCGCTGGGTGCGAACAGCAACAGCAGACACAATGTTCCTGCCACCGCTGCAACAGAAGCACGACTGGAACAAAGAACGGTAACGAACAAACACGCATTGAGTTGATTGGCCTATGAGGGTCATTGGTTAGACAGATCGACTTCTGGAACCCTGTCCTCACGAAGTTGACTTCAGCCAGGTTTACAGGTGGGACTGTCGTCTCTAAGAAGAAGTTGATGTCAGGGTCCAAATAGCCCAGATGGAACTGGTCATGGATCTGTCCTTGATGTGTCTCGTAGTCCATCTGAGGAACAGCCGCCTTCAGCGCATTCATAATGGCCAAGAAGCCTCCGCATGCTGAATGCACTGACAAAGCCTCCTTGAAGTTCCACGGCTTTTTCAAGCCCAGGGGCAGTCGGTCCCAATCAGCTTTAAGCCGCTCGATGAACAAACTGCCCTTGGCGTGGCACACCCGGTGCTCCCCACAGAACTGCGCAATGAATGGCAAAAAAGAATAGGACGAAGGCTTAGGGTGGAAGCAACAAGCAGGGACAAGACACGAGCGCGGTAAGTGTTTTTCAGAACCCCCACCACTGTGACAGTATAAGTCGAAGTTGGGAGAGGATAGCTCGCAATCTTCTCTGAACCCGGCAGGTTTAGAGGGCCGGTCTAAAGGAGGATCAAAAAATCTTCCATCATACTGAGTAGCACAAGCCCAGTGGCTGAAGTTCAAGGGGTTGCCTCACGTTTTAAGTTTAAGTCTTCCTCTTGGATTGGCCAGATGCCGGTCCGTGATGCAAATCAGCACAAATCAGGGCCTAAATTTAGCCCCTGACTTGCATCGATTTTGAGTCAGCGCTTCTTGCAACCAAAGTAGTTACGGCTATTGTTGTATCAACTCCTAAATTTCCACTTGGATTGGCCTGCGAAAAAAGACCCCCCGCAAGTCCGACTTCCCCCTTCAAAACCTGCATTTGGGGTCTTTTTTCGCAGGCCAGTCCAAGTGGAAAATTGCTAGTAACAACAAATTCCCGTTTCCGACGCCAAAGTTAGCTAGCTTTTCGACACGAGCGTGCAAGGTTCACTTAAAGTGTCTTCTGCCGCCCAAGATCCGAAATTCACCACTGCGCTTAAAGTTTTTCTGTGAACCACAACAAGGGGCACCATGGCTCTACCCCACGGATCATGGCCTGAAACTCAACTACATGTAATAGTTTTGGACAACAAAGCTATACCGGATTATACTGTAACAAAAGTTCCTCAAGTCACCAGCGATTTGTTGTCTTCTAAGCTTCACCGAGCTTCCAAGACATCATCCCGGTTGTTTGACAGATCCACGCACCACGCAATCAATGCACCACTCTGGCCGCTGCTGTACCCTGTGTTGAACATGTCTTTGCTCAACACATCGTGAGTCAGAAACTGCCTCATTCCTCTGCACCGGGTGGCCTCCTTCAGAAGGTCGACCAACTTTGGGCTAATTTTGTCTTGTAGGTTGGAGATCGCAGTCGCCTCCGACTTGCCGATGTTGAACGCTCGGGCTACCTGAGTAGCACTGTGCCAATCCTTGACAGAACAGCAAAGATTACGGTTGTGCGAAAGGTGTGTTGAGCACTGTTTGGGACATGTGCTTTGACTAAAACCCAGCACCCACAATCCTCACACACACACACACCCGTTTTGTGGCTTCTACTCGACTAAGCACTCTTGAGCAAGCACTCCTGGAAGTCTCCGCCATCTCCGCTCTTCTTGAGCACTTCTAGTTGGCGCAGGAAGTTCATCGCGTTTGGAGCGCGACGTGTGGAGACGTGGGACATAGTTATGCCTTACGGTCTTGTCCAGGCAAGCATAGCGCTTGGAATGAGAAAACCTCAACCCATTATCCATCCGCAAATTTTCCAAAACATGAATACAAGGGGGTTTGGGGGCACGAACTTTCCATTTGGAGCGGCCTCCAAAATCTGACCTCCGCCCCCTCCCCACACACATCCAATGGTAGCGTGGGCCGTGGGTGTTGCCCTACTTGCAGGGTCATCTTTGCAGTCCGGCCCAAAGCAGAAAATTTGCAGTGATGCTTTGTATGGCTAACAAAGAAGAAAAACATGGCTAACAAAAGCACGGCGCCACGGGATGCCCACACAGCATCCTTCGTCGTCTTGAAAGTGCCAACTGTTCCATGGACCACCTTGAGGGAAACCTGCATAGTTGTTCAATTCAAATGACGATATACAAGAAAACCGTTCTTGATTCCTGGCTGACAGGCGAGGGAATTCCAAAGTAACTCGTTCTGGCCTGGCCTTAAAGTTTTCAGTGAGTTCGGCAATGTCCACTCCAAGAGCCCGAACCCCCCTCGCAACAAATCAGGCAAGCCAGAGCTCTCCTCCAGCCCTTGACATACGCCACTGAAAATGGCCGAAGCGTGTAGCAGCCTGCCAGCCAAGAAAACAATTCAGGGCGCCGCCAAAATCAGGTCTTTAAGGCACAAGAGGTCTGAAGGGAAAGCTGGGGCCAAAGCCGTCACCACTCTCCAGCTGTGGCAGGGGGGCATACTTCTGCTCCAACCATGCGTCTGTCGGAGGCCAAACACTCAGTTTCTCTGCCCCTGGCTCGTCTGGGTTTGTTCTAAACCTGAGTTCTGCTCCATCCGCTTAATTAAAGAAAGAATGCAAAAAAAAAGTGCAAAAACGCAGGACATTGGCAATTCTTTGTTGCAAGCAACCCTTCAACGAGCACCAACTCCATAAGTGTTGTCATGTCGAATGGGTCTGCAAAGCCTGGCAGGCCAAAATCTGTCCTGAAACCTAGGTGCCACGGACGCAAGAGTTTGCCCCCAGGGTTCATGTCCTCGCTGTATGTGGTCCTGAAGGGGAGCGCTTGAGTCAGCGCAAAAAAAATTATTCACATTGCGCAGAAAATGATGGTGGAGCATTACCTGCCTTGAGGATGCTGGAAATGTGCTGTCCAGCCACCTGGCAAAATCCAGCATCTCGTCCTGGAAGGCAAACTTTCAACCAAACAAACAAAACTGACTTTTAGGACCCAAACACAGAGAACTGCAATCTGTACTTGCTCATCAAATACCGATCTGGTCCCCCCTGCGGCACCACGATCGATTGGAACCTGAGCCGTGCCAATCATTTGTGTTTTGTGTCAGGGTTATGCACTCAGCACTCACTGAAAGAAAACAAGTAGCACAGAATACACACAAGTGCAACCTATTGACCATTCTGTGATCCGCCGCACATGCGGAAACTTGTCCGTGTCAACCCCGCTTTTGGAGTTTTTTGCACCCTTCGCTTTGGCCGACGCGCTCCCTGTGGAGGGGCGCTTGCCCATGGCGCTGGCAAAACCAGCCCCCTTCAAAAAGGTACAGAAGTTCCGCCCTACCCTCGGTCTGTCAAGCTGGCTGCAAAACGTGACCCAAGAGTAATGAAAGGCAGCGAAGCAATTCCAAGGCAAGAAGGTTGCTGACAAAAAATAACAAGTTAACAGCTGCACTCCACACAGACGGCCAAGTTTTCCTGAGACAGTTGAGTTTAGATCTGCGCTGTATACCGGCCAGCCACAAACGGGTGCGTCTGAGAAACCTTGGGGCAGCGGTTCAACTCCCAGAACACGCCGACAGGTCTGCGTTCAAAAGGGTGCTGGTGGTTGATGCTATTTTTTCACTGAGTCCCAACCACTCAGGCCAACGCCAACAATAATTGCACTATACCCCACGGCCGCCTGCGCCAGGAAACAGGAAACATCTCTTTTGACTTGGTTGGAAAACCCACACCAGCCTTGAAAGTAAAGACATCCCAACCAATTTCAACGCTGAACCTTGGCTTGAAAATCTGCACTACAGAAATCAGACTCAAAACAGGGCATCCACCAGAAGACCATTTTGAGTCTAAAGCGACCTCGCTTTAGACTCAAATAGCCTTAGATTTTTGTTGAACAATGTGACCAGGAATGGCAAAACACGATCCTGAAATTTCGGGGGGCTGTTTGCGTCAGAAGTGACCTCACATCCGACGCAAAACCTACAGCCCTGTGGCAGCCCTATTCGAGTCGGATCTGACCTCATATCCGACGCAAAGGTTTGATTTGACCACACCGCTTCCCGATCCTGCTTTGCGTCGGATCCGACCTCAGATCCGACACACGTGGCTCAGGCAATGATAACAAAGTGTCGGATCCGCTCTGGATCCAACTCAAGCTCCATACTCTGCGCACCGGGTCGAAGCTCTTACAACACCTCATGCTTGGGCCTGTTCGGTCCAATGTGAAGCCTGCTGGAGTTTTGAGTCCAAAGTGAGGTCGCTTTGGACTCACAAGCCTTCAATAGAGAATCTCAAGATAGACTTTTTGGGCCATCTTGGACCACGAAGCCCCCCTAAACCGTAATGCCGCACCCAAATTTTCTGACCTTCTTGAGCGCTGTTTCGCGTTTTGGGTGAGACGGTGTGAAATCTTGGCATTTTACCATGCTGTTTGCCGTTTGCGATGGACATGTTTACATGTTTGAACAGCTTCGCTTAAACCTGTTCACAATCTAACCTGACTCAATGACCTCAAACCTGGTCCAACTACGTCACGGCCGTGGCCTTCTCTTCGGAAGTGCTTTGGCTGCTGCGTCAGCCTTGCTGATAGCAGCCCGGCTAATTTTCAATGCTTCAGCCCACGGGACGCCTCTGGCCCAGGCGCGAGCCGCAGACTCCAGCACAATCCTCTTGCGAGCGCAACCCACATAATGCAGGACTTGATTTTGAGCCTTTCGATCGCCACTTGGCTTCCCCAACCTGATCTTTACCAGTCTCAGAACAAAAGGTGTTGCGCAGGTTCCAGGTTGAATCCGGTGGAATCTGCGAAACTCAAGCTAGCAGCACACATTGGCTAGAAACTTACAAATGGTTTGACGTGCGGGGTCCACGACGTTGGTCATCTTCCAAACTCACCACCTACGAACAATGCAAAAACACGCCACGTAGCCGAAGTTCGCTGGGAAGAGGCTCCAAATCTTGAGCTCTTGGAGCATCGCGATCGCTGTGGCCACCATGGAAGGCAACCCTAAGCAGCGCCCAATCACAAACAGATTTCAACAAAACGCGGTGCCTAGCCTAACACCGGGCAAATGGTTTCATCAAAGCAAGCCGATAGTAGCAGCAAAGCGTCGCACGGACTTCCAACAATGGTTCCAAAGGCATGCTGCCGTTCGACCAAGCAAGCAAATAGTCAGCAGCGGCGTTCAAACCCAAATTCCTCATAGCTGGTATGTGTTTGGCCAAATCCTTTTTGAACTCGTCAGTGATCGGGTTGAGGGGTGCAATTCCTGCTGGGCGAACAAGCAATTTCGCAACTTTCCTGTTTCCAAGAACGCTTTTTCTTAGATACACTATCTTTGGTCCTGCTGGGAGTCCAAGAGGCAAACGGACTTTGGCTACCGCGTACGGATAGTAAAGGCCGAAATAGGTGTAGCTGTCATCTGCCATGTTGTGTCTGGTCCTGGGTTAGGGATGAACCTTCAAGAGCAAAGGGCGCACATGTCTTTTGCGACCTCTCAAACTGTCCGGGGATGGCATGCAGCCCCGTCTCCGTATCAGAACATCGTTTGGGTGATGCGGCAGTTGCCAAAACCGATCTGCAGCTCCATCTGCTATTGCTCCTGACGAATTGGAAGATCTGCTTTGTACAGGGCCCACTGAACAAATTTTATGGAAAGATCCGTTCACAGCAAATGACAAACAAAACTGCAAGGTCTCCTAAGCTCTCTCGCCTGTCCATCTCAAAAACATGTGGCGCGCGGGCGCCTCCAATGCCTGTTAACTGAACAGGCACACCAACGCTGAGGAAGGCCCGCCTGACATCGCCGCAACATCCGCAAGGACTATCAATTAAGCAGCACATATTACATATGATTCTGTTGTAATTTTATGTCTCATATCACTCATATATATATATATATCACAAACCAGCGCGTCAAACCTGAAAGTCGGAAAACACATGGCTTAATAGAAGTGTCAGGCGACCAGTCACGAAACTGGTCCAAGATCACCGCATACCTTGCCGGCTCGTAAGGTCGGTCCAATTGCGTATCCATCCATCGTTGGATAATGTCATGAAATTCGTGTGGGCCAGTGGCTGTGCGTCCGTGTTTGCTTATGTATGATGCCAACCTGCCAAACAGTTGGTCAATGTCCTCGTGCGAGTGTCCGGCCCGTAAATGACGGAGCCGGACACCCGCAACCACGCCTTGAATGTTAGAACGCTGCTATGCTACTTGAAATCTTTCATGGCCACAAAGCAAATAGGAAAAGGTTATTGAGGAAAGTCAAGCGAGATACGGTGAACCACTAGGCTGGCCATGAACCGGAGGACATGGTTGTTCTTGACTTCACGAGGAGTATTGTCGCTTTGTATGTGCACAGTGCACTTGCTCAACTCAATCTCTTTTGAAAGGAGGTGTAGGCAGTGAGCAATTGTTTCAATAGATGCGTTGGCGTCCTTCGGGACGTTGGCCGGGCTGATCGTGAAAAGGACAAACCTTCCATGGCATATGCATCCAGCGATATGAGCACGGGGGCGGTTGAATCCCTGGACATCTTTGGATGCAAACAAATTGCTCCGAGGATAGCAAAATTTTGCCTGGTCCATACCATCGACTATGAGGAGGGCGTCATACGCAGTCCTGAGTCTACTTTGCCCACGTAATTCCCAATAGCGGATCCGATCCGCATATTGGGAGCGTAAATGAAGGACATACTGGTTCACTTGCTCCTGCCGTGCCTTGATGTGCCCAGTAAAGCCTTTGATTAACAATTTGTGTCGAAGGCATGTCCCGCATTGTCCATGGGAAGATGTAGGGCGAAATTTCAAAAATGGAAACTCTTGGTGCCAGATTCGCCAGAATGTGCTGAACGCAACATGCTTCTCACCATAAGCCAAAACCTCGGAGCATTTCATTTGCTCCCAAAAGTCACGGATATGTCCTGGAGGTAGATACCGATCTTCTTGGGCGTGCTTCCGCACAGTGTTCAACTCGATCGACTGTTTCCGTGTCCTAACTTTGGGCTTTGGTTTCAGTTTCACGCCCTGCTCCACACGAGACTTACTTTCAGAAGGTGCGCTCATTGCTTTGACGTAAGGGTCCACAAGTTCTGGAACATCCACCATCACAGCGTCACTGTCAAATTCACAAGTCTCATCGCGGACGTCGGGGAGCGTCTCTGCAACTGATTCGTAAATACTTTGAAGGTAGCTTACCACACGCTGGCGACTTGTGTCAGTGCTTTTTTCAGCTTTGGAAGGAACCCCCTTCTTCAAATACCGCGTGTCTGCTGGTGGCAAAGTCTTGCCCTCACGCGCAGCCCGAATGAACCGACCAAATCTGCCAGATCCTTGATTTATGAACACGACAGAAGTTACACCAAGAAGAACCATTCAGAATCACCGGAGATTTGACACTAATTGAACCAGTTTGCCAAGCCACCCAAACCGTGAAGTCGCTTCCACGCAGCCACACAAACATCACGGCCAAGAAATGACCACTTCGTTTTGCACCCAGATTCCTCCCCCTTCTGAATGGCCTTCCGGATGGCCTCGAACACCTGGGCTCAAGTCAATGTTACAAAGCACGTTCGGGCCTCTCAAACAAAAAAATTGGCTAAGGGAGCACAGCACCGCAAGAAATATTGACCCAACCAACATCGGGCAACAATTTACTGCATTATGGCGCACAACATTTCTGCCATCAGGATGCCTTTGGTGGAAAACTGCCAGTAGAAACGTTCAACAGAAAATTGAATTGAACACCAGACTTAGTTTCTTCATGGTCTTGATCAAGTTTATGCATCTCTGCCCATTGCTGTCGGAACTGTGATAGCTCTGAAAACTCAGAAGCCCCAGTGAACTGGCTCAAGCAACCACGAGCGCAGTGGCACTTTGGATTCCCTAGCATGGCGCGGAGTGAATCCACGCTCGACGAAGCCTGGGCAGTCGGTTCTGCAGACTTTCGCCTCCGCCGTTTCTGACCCCTGGCCGCCTGGCTTGGAGCTGCAGGGTCATTCTGAACAATTTCGTCTGACTCATCCGAGCTGAATGCGGTCACACTTGAGAAGGCGGTTGACATGCGGCAGCTCTTCTTGTCAAAGAGCCTATAGCAAATTCGATGTAAGTGTAGTAGGTTCCATCTCAACAACTCAACAATAAATGAAAAACATTGGACCAAAAGTTACATATAGATATGATTGATTCTGATACGTCAAGCAGCTACCGGATGGGTGACATTCGCCTGCTTACAAACAAAACTAGTCCACAACAAGTTGAGCCATCACTGCCAACAAGTAGATTGCTCAAGCAACCCCCAACTTTTCACAGGAACCACCTGGCGCTCATGCAGCTGAGGGCGGTGCGGTGAGGTTGCAAACAGGTCGACCTCTGCATCATTTTCACCAGTCATTCTCGTATGGGCTGTACCAATCACAGTGTGAATCGATTGAACGGAGAAAATGAGGAACATGAGCAAGACAAGAAGTGCACACTCGCTCTCAATCTAAGCTTTGAGCCAAGCAAAATAGTTGGGTTCAAGCTGTCAATCCTGGCGCAACGGCCAAAAAAAAATTTCTTCGCACAGTGCTCCGCACAAATGCTGGAAAATGCTGGGTCCTGAAGTGACCTGGCCTTCTTTGATCTTTTCGCTCCTCGCTTGGTTTCTGTGCGAGGTCGTAAACACACCCACTGAATGGCACCCTGCGGGTGCTCGTATGGAATTGGAACATCATAGGAGATTGGGTTGGCAAGCCTCCAGGCATGGATGCGTCTGTATTTCAACGACTGCAAAGTATCAGGATCGACTAAATGGTCGGGACGGTAGGTCTCAAACTGCGCACGCTCGATGGTGAAGGTATTGACGATCTCGACTTCGCCAACAACAAGTCCTGATCCTGATTTGATCAGTCCGACTCTCCCTCTTTTTGTTGTGTTTGTTGCACGGATTTCAAGCCGTTTCTCGCCAGACAAAATCAAGTCCAGCCACTTCCCTTTCACGATCAAGGCATGGTCCGGCAAAGGCATTCGGCGCGAAACCGCGTTAGAGAAACAATGGGGACGACGATGAGTTCGGACACAAAACTGTGGCTGCATTGGGGCCAAGAACCTAAGTGGCTGGCGTCGCTCAACCTAAATGCACTCCCTTTGACACACGGCCAAAGCACCAAACACTGGTCAATCTTTTCTTTCCCCTGCGAGACAAATGCAATTTGTCAAAGTTGAAGCCAGGCGCGCAATCATCCAAGACTATGCTTCTCTGGTCGTCAGATTGCAATAAAGACTTGAAAGTGACTGTAAGTCCTGACTCACTGACAGTCAGTCTGGCAGGTCTTGGACAGCTAAGAACGCAGCTCCGTCTCAATCGAACACCACGCAAACGCCTGGCCACTTGCTAGGACAAACCCAGCAGCGCAAGCCCACTAAGCCCCACCGTTCTAAGTTTAACTTTAAAATCTGAGTCCGTCAAGTACTTCCTGAAGATTGAGAAATCCTTTCTTGGTAATTAATGCCCAACTTGCGGGGCAGCACGCACAGCCTGAAACCTTGTCAGTACCTCTGGCGACGAAACAGCAAAATCAAAACTACAACGTTCTTCTGGTCAACACAATCGGCGAAAGCTTTCAGTGAGACGCACTCTGCATTGCTTGTCTGAGTCTGGCCTACTTTCATGGGGGGGTGTTTGTAAAACCATCCATGATCATGGCAGAAAGCATGCGCTTGAACGCCAACCAAACGAGCACGAAACATGTTGACGCAAAGAATGCGTTTGTCATTGTTTAGGTGAGCGCGTTACAAACCTAACCCAAAACAGGCAGGCCGGCGGCGCCAAAGCCTTCCAGCCGTTTGGCTGCCAAACCCCGTTTCTTGCGCGGGAGATGCTCACCTACAAAATTTAGGTGCGGCGCAGGCCTTGAATATCCCCGCTTAAAATAGCAAGAGGCTTGATTTGTCTGGGAATAAGAAGCAAACACAAAGAAATTGAGGCCGTGGCTCAGTTCGCATAGGTGACAATGTGCGGAGGGCGACACACTATCGTTCAATATAAAGGTCAAGTGAGGGCTGGGGCACGCTAGAAAACAGAACAACTGATTGGCAATGGAAACCGGAAAGGCCTCCAAAACCCACCTTGACCTACTTGCGTACGAATTAATGGTGCTGCAGGCTTGGCAATGAAACCAAACAGCACGATGAAATCGGTTTGCATTTGTTAAGCTTATTATGAAAGTTTCTATTATATACATACCATGAGAACGCCATGCTTGCTCAGCCCAGCTTTGTCAGCATTTCTGACAAAACACTGATGGCCTTCTTGGCTTGAAGCGGAACAACAATGTTACCCATGGCTTGGACTCTTTGGGCGTCCTCTTCTGACTCCTGACACTGAAGCCACTGATGAAGTGGAACTTGGCTGTGCTTGTTCCACGGGGCATCAAGGTCAATGCTGATGATCTCCACGCAGCATCCATCCTGCCAAGCTGGCATCAAGGCCATTGACCAATAACAGTCACAAAACAACCAGCACAACAACCAATCAACCGATCCGGGAACTTAAAGAGCGGGTTCGTCAGAAGGAGGAACACTCTCTTGCGACCAGCCTGGCAACGGGGCGACGACGGGCAAGTACTGGTGAGGGCGTTTGAATTCAAAACTAGGGTTGGGACAGACAGGCCAACCTCTCTGAGAGCAACCGTTGCCCATGTCACAACCATCCCACGCTTTTTGGCCTCCTGCACGCGATGCTCAAAAATGAAAAACCGAAACCATAAACTGCTAATTTTCCACTTGGATTGGCCTGTGAAAAAAGACCCCCACAAGTCCGGTTTTCCCCCTTCAAAACCTGCATTTCAAGCAGGTCGAACCGGACTTGTGGGGGTCTTTTTTTGGAGGCCAATCCAAGTGGAAAATTACAACCATAAACCCTTGAAATCTAGCAGCTACCGGTTGGCGCTTGTCCCTTCGAGCCGGGTAACAAAAAGGCTCCCCCAAGTCCTCACCAAAACATGAATCATGGAAATGGACCCCCCCCCAAGTCCCATTTGGAAAATTCCCACACTAGCAGTGGCCTTGGCGATGTAGGCGAAGAGTTTGCGAGTGGCTTTCTGGCACGAAAGCAAGGCGCCAACATTCTCAAGAAGCATGCCACACCTGGCCAAACATTGTGAACGGCACTGCGACCCGTCATTAAGAGTGGAGGATTCTCAGCCCGCGACGGGCGGCGAAGGCGATCGTATGTCTTGAACGGCTCCTCCACCAGTCGTGATCTGTGGTCACCAAATCCACGTTGCTTCCCTGCCCCGCTCACACCCTGGCGAGAGACGTGGGCAACACGATGCATTAAAAAAAACATAAAACAACGCCTCTCTCACACAGTGTGTTGAAACCAGTCTGAATCCAATTTTGAAGGTACATTTACTGAGACATGGTGCTTAATGGGCCAACGCAAAGAAGGCCCCCCCCCATGGAACTCTTAGTCTATAAACTCACAGTTTTTACTAGCCAGTTGACGCTACATCGCGAAGCCTGGCATGGAAAGCCAGCCACCACCAGGTCTGCTTCAAGCTCACTCCCCTAAGGTCGGTATGTGACCACGTCATCGGCGATGGGGCACTGGGGAAGTACTCCATCACGCTGTCTTGCGCGCAGCACCGAAACACAGAAAGGATCCCGTTCGACCTGAAGGAAAAACACAGGGTGGGCAACAACAAACGTTGAACGCACAAGGTTGGCGCCATGCGAATTGGCGTTGCCCAACTGGCGTGCGCTCAATCTTCAATGCAAAAACGGAAATTCTTATCCACATTCAATTTGCTCACAACGACCGTTTTCAGCGAGCTCGCTTCTGTGGCGGTTCACAGGTTGATGCGGCGTCGTCCTTACACACCAGCGCAGCCACTGACACAGGGCCCTGCAGCGACAGCGCCACTGAAGACTCAACCCCATGAGCACAAACACCAAAGCTGTGAGGCCTTATCTATTGGGGCACGCGTCACGGAGCGCAGGTTGTCCAACTGGTCTTTGGTGCACTCGACCCACTGGTTTCCTTCCCATAGCCACCTCCAGCAATCAAATGACAAAAGGGCCATATGTGATTTATACATGAGCCGTTTACTTGCCATGGACTTGATACTTGGAGTAAGTGTTCGGCGTCCTCTCCCTCCATTTGCACCAAATTGGAGAACCACATAGGACCCTGCGGCCGCTCTTGGCTGAATCACGGAAATGAAGTACAACAACTGAAGGCCACGAAAACATTCCACAACCATGTCTACTAACTCTCTCGAAAATATCCAGGTGAAGTTCACAAAGCGTCGCTATCAATCTATCACGCCTCACTTGGTTCACTCCGACGGTGCGGACTGTCTGCCAACCGACATTGTCCATAGCGGGCGGTCGGGCGATGTTGTTCCTAGAGGAGTGAACCTTTTATTGTTATTGCCTGGGCTTAAGCCTGAAGTCTGACACATTTGTGAAACATGTAGAAGGCTGAGATTGAGAGCCACAGAGCAAACAAAGACTAACAATACACGGTTTGTCCTCTCACAACCGAAACACACATTGACATAGACATTTAGAAGAACATGCCGGCGCCACTGGCGAATCCCCAGTTCAAGTCCGCCGACGCCAGTGAACAAACTGATTGCTTTCAGCTTGCAGGTTTCAGCCTCAAACATGTTTGATCCCAAATCCAAACTGATGTCTTGCAGTGCCTGCCGCTGCCTGCCTGTGTGGCTGGGAGGCACTGCTCGACTTGTTCAACACTCACTGCTCCTGGCGTGGGCGACGTCCACCCAATCGGCAATCCTGGCAACAAAGCAGAAATTGAAATTCGTAGACCGAAAAGATGTTCAAAACATGCAATGCGAAACCGCTGAACCATTCGGCCGCTGACGGGCTGATATAAAGCCCAGGACCAACTGAGTGCTTCTCAACCTCCTTCGTGTACATGTCCCAGTGGCGGATTTGGTTGGCAAGATCCTGGCCAATGAGGTTGATTCCAACTGCCTGGAATTGAGTATCCGGCCGGCCGACTAACCGAGACGAGTCGGTTCAACCGGATGTGTCCGGTTGCCGGTTGTCCCGGTTGCCCGGTTGGTCGGTTGGCCGGTTGGCCGGTTGAACCGGGCAACCGGGAAACCTCCGGTTCAGCCGGCGGTTTCCCGGTTGGCCGGTTGAACCGGCGGTTTCCCGGTTGGCCGGCTCAACCGGCGGTTC
This sequence comes from Durusdinium trenchii, assembly GCA_963970005.1. Lineage (NCBI taxonomy): Eukaryota > Dinophyceae > Suessiales > Symbiodiniaceae > Durusdinium > Durusdinium trenchii. Next base: position 1,307 of record CAXAMN010022287.1, on the reverse strand, counting down.
AACCGGGCAACCGGGTGAACCGGCGGTTGATCCGGTTGGCCGGTTGAACCGTGTCAACCGCCGGTTGAGCCGGCCAACCGTGTCAACCGCTGGTTCAACCGGGCAACCGGGAGACAGCCGGTTGAGCCGGCCAACCGGGAAACCGCCGGTTGAGCCGCCCAACCGGGAAACTGCCGGTTGAGCCGGCCAACCGGGAAACCGCCGGTTCAACCGGCCAACCGGGAAACCGCCGGTTGAGCCGGCCAACCGGGAAACCGCCGGTTGAGCCGGCCAACCGGGAAACCGCCGGTTGAAAACCGGCGAAACAGCGAAGCACAAACCAAACCGTGTTGATTCCATGTAGGCAGTTAGCACAACCCCCCCCTAACACGCACGTAATGAAGGAACTTCGTCACACTTTTCTGCGATTTTTGACTCTGGTACCAGGCAACCGCCGGTGTGGCCGGGCAACCGGGAAAGGTGTTCGAAGTTAATTACTTCATTACGCGCATGTTGGGGGGGGTTGTGCTAACAGTCTACATTGAATCAACACGGTTTGGTTTTTGGAATACTAGCAAAACTTACACCTGCTGAAGGCCTCTTTAAACACTCGTTTCTGCCATACAGGAATTTGGATGTTAGAGTTAATGTTAGAAGTCACGTTGGGGTTTATGTTGTTGGTGCATAGGCTAGTCTGCATAGTATGTATGAGTGGAACTTCAAGATGCCGTAACTGTTGCTGATGCTTGTGCAATGTGTGAAGCGCTGCCAACTCTGTATGGCATAAGAGGACGGATGTTGGAGATAACTGATGTGAGAAGGCTTGAGGAGTTCGATTAAGGTAGCACGGCTACAATTCCCTCACTTGGGTGCCCAGCATATCAATCACCAGCACCATCTAACGGTTTGTGGCACGTTTCATTTCTTGGCACACTTGGTACTGCTCGCGTCGAATACTAATCGGATCGCAGGCTGCGGATCTGGCTCTCAGCTCCATGTGCAACTTTTTTCCTCGATCTCACTTCCACACAGGCGTGCGCCTCTCTTTGGGCGTAGGGTCCTGAGCTGAAGTGTGCGCAGAGGAAATTATTGAATTTCAGTGCTGCAGTTCGCTGCAACTAACGCTGCTGCTTACCATGCAGCCAAGTTTGCGCTCAAAACAGTTCAAAACAACTTCCTTTGGGTTTTGGGACCGATGGAAGGAGCGCTTGCGACTTGGAAAAGTGTCAGCGCCTAGAACGCAGGTAGTTGTGGCGTTTGTTGTCAAGAGGACAGCTGGTGAGAAAAACAACAGTGGTAAGGGTCAATGTACTTGGAAGAAATTCGAC
>CAXAMN010022286.1:9151-26558 GCA_963970005.1 Durusdinium trenchii | reverse complement strand
ATAAAAAAAGCATTGTGCTCTGCCTGCGCCCACTGTTCAACGTCTCCCCAATCTAGGAGGGTAAACCGTTGCAGCTGCTCGCACCCGCAGAAGGCACGGTTGCCGATGTCACTGAGTTCTGTCGGGATGACAACTTCCTGCAGCACAACACAATTAAGGAAGGCGTATGAGGCGCGGTGGAAGCCATATGCACTGCAACGCTACACAGTGGGCAAAGGTGGAAGAGAGCAGGGCTGTGATCTCTGTGCTACTAGACCTTTGCAATTTTCACAGGCCCTCGGCCCGATGTTGTGAAAGTCATTCGGCAAGCACAGCTGCTCAATGCCTGCTCCACAGAATGCGCCTTCAGGCAGTGCTCGTGGTTTATTCGTACGATCCATGTCAAAGGTGATAGTTGCAAGCGTGAGGCAACTCTCGAAAGCATATCTGCCAAGCTGCGCGCCTGGTGCCAGGACGCTGCTGTCCTCTGTTTCGCGCTTGACCCCAACGCTGCCTAGGGAACAGCACTCAGCAAACACCCTTTGTCCATAGTGGACACACCCTGGTGCAGCGACCTGACGCAGCACATAGCACCCCATGAAAGTCCCTTCCGCCAGACTGACGACCGAAGTTGGAAGCTTGACAATCTGTAATTGCTGGCAACTCTGCCAGGCCGCAATTCCTATATGTTGGATGCCAGTTGCCACTTCTACGTGTCGGATTGAAGGTGCCGCGTAGAAAGCTCTGTCTGCAATTTCCCCTCTCGGGTTGGCCGGGACACGAACAGCTTTGGGGTAGCTCTCCTTGCCGTCATCCTGGAACTGCCAGATGGAATGCCCATCTACCATGCAGGGGCGAACAACAATTTGGAGCTGCGGTCGTTGCAAGAGCTCAGTGCGGAATGCCTCTGGCAGGGGTTGCTGCGTTTGGAGGTTGAGCAACTCTAATTCACAGCCAAAGACATCTAGCTCAGACACTGTCGGCAGAAAGCAGAGGATGTCATCTTCAAGCTCTGCTATATCCTCATAGTGGGAGAGGTTTGCTTGCATCGTATATTCCGTGCCAGCTACGGTAACCAACTCGAGGTTAACCTCAAAGCGATCTTGGGGGGGTGGCATTGCTATGTAGGCGCTTGGTTTGCCTGAGCCAAACAACTGTGGTACAGGAGGTGTGTCCTTTGCAAGGCCATAGTGGCAACTAAGCCCCAATAGAGAAGGTGACTAAGGTCACCCATCTCATGGCGGAGGTTGCGCGACACGGAGGCTGTTGTTGTGTGGGGAGACTCCTGATGAGGACTACACTACTGCCACCACCCGTAGGACCACCCTGAGGGCGAAGGCGGGGGGGGGAGGCTTGCTGTGCCAGGAAGACCCTGCTGCAGTTGAGGAACTTCCCGCTTCCTTAGGGGGGTCAGTGCGGCGGGCTTTGTTACTTGGATCGGCGGTTTCTTGACTGTAGCCCATGTGGTCTCTAAGTGCCTGCTTATGGCTCGCGAGTTGGAGTCTGAACGTGGGGTTCCCAGTGAGCCACCCACAGAGCTGATCCCATTTCTCTTCGGAGTTGTGAATCGTGCCGTATTGGTTGTAAGGCCGATCTGCCATCTTCGGAGTGAAAGGATATCCTTTGTGGTAGTAGTCACTGAGGACAGCACTAGGGACCTTTGTCAAGCTGAAACGGGTAGATATCAGGTTACATTGTGTGCGGGACATGGCAATTCTTAGCCCAGAAGTCAGCCATTGAGCTACTACTTCGCTTTCTGCTCCGATGTCCCCTTGCTCGAAATTGCCAAGCGCCGTTGCGAGTCTAGTGTAGCCTATGCCAAACCTTCCATGCCCCTTTGCAAAGGCATAGCTGGGTTCAACGTTCATGGCCTCGTCCTCTGTGGCTTCGTCTGTTTCGTCTGCCTGCGTTTCAACCATTCCCACCGGCACTGGGAGAGCAAGTCTAGGCGACCGTACTGCCGACCCGGTGTCTTCTGAGGCAGAGTCTTCTTCTGCTGGCAGGTCGACTGTGGGATTTCTGGCTGTTGCCAGGTCTCTCCATACGGGGACTTCAATGCGCATCCGCAGTTGCAGCAGGGAGGGGAACGCGAAGGCTTGTCCCAAAGACGGGTCAAGGGCTCCACTAGAGTAAGCTCTTTCGGCCCAGGGAATGGTCGGCATGCGGGGGTATCGACCGTACGCAATATCTTTGGTGTGCACTCCCACCACGATCAGTGGGTTGTCTTCAGCACCTTCTTCTTTTGGCCGATATCCAGAGCCCCCCTTCACCTCCGCGGGCTTGAAGCCCTGCTGCTCCATGGCTGTGACCAGGTCAGGCAGGATCTGGACTGGTAGATAGACAAAAAGGTCATTGGTAGGTAGCGTTTGTTCTCCATACTCCATACCCCTGACGAAGGACATGACGACAGTGCGCATGAAGGTAAGGGCATCTACATCTTTTTCTTTTGTGGTCTGCGATTTCCCTTCCCCAGTTTCGGCTGCTCCTGTACCCTGATCTCTGTGTTGGTTGTCAAAGGAACAGCACCTCGCAATGAAAGCTAGGAGGCCATATTGCCAGAAGCGAGGGCTTGCATAGAGAGCGAGCTGTTTCTGTGTGATGAAAGGGCCTGCAGGATGCCCATTTTTAACGAAAGCGAAGAGGTTAGACAGAGGGGCAGCGAAGGCTTCACTTATCAGGAGAAGATCGCCGATGTAGGCCTGGTTGATCTGGTCTGGAATGTCTATAAACGAGGAGCCATGGAGTGCTTGTTCAGTCACTCTCCTCCAAAGGAATGTGCGGACAAGGCGGTTGATTTGCTTGTTGGAGATAGCAAGCCTCGCCATCGGCCATTCTCTAGGCAGGTCACTGTAGATCTGTATTGAGGGGAGCGGCACCTTTTGCCCGTGAGCTTCTCTGGTGGCCCCCGCTGCCTTTTGATAGTCGTACAGTATCTGCATGGCTCTCTGTTCGGATTCCAGTTGGAGATCAGTGGCGGCCGTGCCTCCACGCTCTGCATGCTCTTGTTCACTGGCAATATCAATTTCTGTCATGGCTTGTGGGCGCTCTTGCGCTGAGCCAGGGCAGTTAGGTGGAGTCTCTGGGTTTCTGCAAACTGGGGCCTCCTGCCTTTGAGCGTTTCGACTGGCTAGTTCATCCAGCGTGGCCGGTGGTTGCTCATGCTCAGGAACGCTGTCGAGTGGTTGCCTGGATGTTGAGGCAAGTGATTTGCGTGACTTCTTGGGTTGTGCTCGCCCAGTATGGGCCTTTGGCCCCGGTCTTCGCTTGATTGGGGACTCAGAGGAGTGCGACCTGGGGCTATCACTTGGATGGTCCACGTTCTGTGGGGGTAGTGCACTCCTTGTATTATCGCCTGCTGCCTGCATGTCATCTTGTGCAGGACATGCGTCAGGAAGAGCCGGACGATTGCTAAGGCAATCACCCGCTTCTGCGGACGAGCTGCTGACGCTATCATTATCTTCCATGTGGGCATCATCGTCCTCCGGTTGCTCAGTGCTCGGGATAGTGGGTGACTCCGATGGGGAGCTGTGGACCGAGACTACTTCTTGTGTGGCTTCCTCAGCCATCGCAGCATCTGTCTCTGCAGGAGAGGTTAGCAAATGCCCTTCTTGAGCGTCATGTTCCTCGTCGTCTAGGTCGCGATCAGAGACAGAGAGGACATCAGGCGGCAGACTTTGCCGAGGCCAATAGCAGCCATGCACTAAAAGGCCTGGTTGCGGTGGCAAGATAAGGTCAGAGTCTATGGCATCCAAGACCGGCTGCGCTCTCCATGCATCATAGAAGTACACACGGTGCAGTGCTTCGAAAGTATAATCCTGTGCGCTACGCTGCTCACGCGTGCTCAGCGCCGGTTGATAGCGCAGGGAGCTTCCTACGCTGCATCGTCGCCCTGGGCCCGAGCTATTGTGGAGAAGTCGCCAATGTCCTGGCTGCTGCCCATCTGTTATGACCAGCCACTCTGGCTCAATCGAAGCATCCGCTGCATATCCATAGACGAGATCATGCAAGACCGTACCCCCAGGCAGGTAGGGCCCTTCGACGAGGCTGTTGATTTCCGCTTTGGTTAGATGCGTGATTGTGGCTAGGACGAGGCGTAAGCGCCTAACCTTACCGTGATGGTGTTCTGCGAGACATACCGGCAGAGGGCCAAGCCACATGGGGTGAGGCAGGAGCGCCTGTTGGAAGAAAGTCGTGGCCTGCGCAACTTGCGTGGCTGTGAGGTCCAGGGAGCCTACGATATCAGGCTCTTTGTTACTGTCATAGGTATGTATCGTCTGGACGCCATGCAGAAGGGCTGCTAGGACTTGCAGGGCACCAGGCATCCCTTGCATATTCAATGGACATGCCAGGATGGTAAGGTCAGTGGCTCGGCTATAGGCTACGTATGCTCGTGTAAAGCACTCCTGGTCATAATCTTGGCGGCGTCCTTCGCCACTGAGGAAGGTTGACACACCGTGAATAACGATGCAATGCTTGGCCGTGGCGCCTGCCACCTTGACTGCTGTCTCTGCATTCGCCTTCTTGCCGGCAATGGAGAAATAATTGCGTAGATTCGTGGCCCCTTCCCGGGTGGTTGTGAGGGCCAAGATGTCATCAGTGTCAGAGCCTGCTTTGGTAAGCTGGTCTTCGATATGCTGATACACCCGAACTGTGGGGTCATTTTTTGGATTTTGTTTTGCTTGCACATTGGACGATGCATGGCACCAGTGGACGAATCGTAAGCCCGAGGCAATTTTATGATTCTCTCGGATGGAGGTGGTACCTATTTGCCAGGTGTCTCCCATTCGGCTGCACAACATGGGATATTGAATACCTATCAACGGCTCATACACTTCCTGGGCAACCCTTGCACTTGTGGGCAACATTAAGCTCCAGCAGTGTGGGTTTGCGACCCCCGATCTCTCAGCCGCAGTTTGCGCCTGGCGGAAGTCGAGCGGGCTGTCTGGGCTGGTGGCTGCATATCCTAGACCTACCAACAGTCCTTCCGGGAGGTCCAGGTCTACTCTGGAGAGATCTTTGTAGGTAGATTGTAATTGACAGGCAAAAGGAGACGTGGCTTTGACCTTCTCCGGGCGAAACCAGCTGCTCCCCAATGGCCTGTGACCCACTAATTTAGCCGTGTCTTCTAGGTCGCCAAGGCCAAAGCCTCGCCCGTGCCGGAGGAGCATGTGGCAGACCCCTGGTATTTCATGCGGCATGTACCAGGTAGTGGGGGCTCGTAGCCCAAGGGGTGCTTTGAGTAGGAGTGAGCGATGAGCTCTCTGTCCATCGGCCACTCCACCTGGGCTCTGCTTGGGATCACCCAGCAGCAGACGAAAGAAGGGCTGTCGGGGGACTGTTGGCGCAAATGCGGATTTGAGGTCCATATCCTGCTGCGCCTCTTCACTGATAAGGAGGTCTACATTTTCCATGTGGGTGTTGAGCGTTGAATGAGTCTGTCCTTTTTGATCCCAGACGAGTCCAGTTGTGACAATTACTACATGGCAGCCAGGGATGTATGATGCCGCGTCACTTGCCCGCAAGTCATAGTTAGTGCAGGCTGTGTTGGTCTCTGCCTCTTCTCTGCTGACTGGCCGCACGAAGTATCTCTGGTGATCTGGTCCAAGGTCAAAGGCTGTGAGTAACTTGGTGATTGCCCGACCCGCCGGGTTCTCTTTGTGTACTACAGCGATCTTAAGGTGCGTGGTAAGAGCCAGCCAGGCGAGTAGAAAGGTCAGGGATCGGGTCTTACCTGCACCAAAGACTCCTGCTACTGCAAGGGTAGATCTGCCAGATCGGAGAGCCAGCGCGAGGCTGGCAGCCATCGACACTATGTGCCCATTGTCGTGTCGGGCGGCGGTGCCCAGCGCCACAGCGAAGCTGGCCGCTTGGGGACAGTGCTGCATTGTGCTGCCAGAGGTCAGCAACTGGAAGAGGGCATGCAGACTCTGCAGTAGGACTACCGTGCATTCTAGTTGATACGGAATGGGCACTTGGCCGGGAATTCCCAGCACAGTGGGCTTATGCTCTGCCGCTAAGCAGGCCATTTGCAAGAGGTGATCTGCAGTAACCGTGTCACCTGCTTCCGCGATGGCCAAAACTCGGAGCCGCGTTGCTCTAGATTCCAACACGCAGAGGCTGGGCGGGAAAGCCCACGGCGCGGAGCACGCCAGGCCAGTTTCAGTTGGCGTGGGTAAGGGCACAAACTCTTCCGGGAACGGCACTAAGGCGACGTCCCAGTGCCTAGGGCTGCTCAGGCGGCGTAACTTCTCGCTTGGCGCCTCATCCCCTTTGCGTTTCCGAGAAGGAGTCGCAAAGGCAAGCAAGAGCGCTAGGACTGAATAGCACTTGCCGTGTTCCTCCAGAACAAGTCGATAAGCCTTTCCCACCTGTGAACCCATGTGCACTGTGCTTGAGGGGCTGCTGGCAAGTTGCTCATAATTGCAGCTCTGGAAGTGCGCAGGGCAGAAGATGGCCGACTGTGACCACGCCGGAAATGCTATACGATATTCATGCATGCCTTGTAACCCAGTAGCTGTGGGAGTGACATCCACAACTAAGCCAACCTTGCGGACAGTGGGACTACTCCATAGCTCTTTCTTTGTAGCAGCCTCATCAACAAATGTGAGTTGCGGGAGGAACAGGGCTAGGATGACAAACACCTCACGGAACGGGATTGGTGCTAAAAGGTCTCGGGCCATTTCTGTCAGCCATTGCGCACACGCACTTTGATTACCTCTGCCAACCCGAAAATTTTTCAGCAGCAGCGCATGTGCTTCTTCCATGGAGTCAATTTGCTGTCCCGCTACACAACTCTGTAGCAGCACTAGCAATTCGTGGTCGGGTCGGTGGAGGTTGGACACCAACAGGCTAATGGCACCTTCCCAATCATCACTGGTCATTATCGTTTCAAAGCGAATCCAGGAGGCCAAACGCATGGGGGCAGCAATTCGGTCTCGGCGAGGAACCACCTCTGGGTGTGTGAGTTTTAGCGTTGTAAGACTGACTTGTCCGGTAGGGAGCTGGCACTGAAGCCAGCGCCAGTAGCCATGTTTGTGCTTGCCCATCCACCTTGCAGATTCTGTTACATACGTGATGTGTAGAGATCGTTGCAACATATCGAGTTCATTCTCTGTCGGCTTCCAGTCGCACAGACAATCTTCGGCAGCATGGACAAGATAGTAGTTGCGTTTGTCAGGTTCTGCAGTGGCAACCAGGGCTGCGAATACACTCTTAGGCGTTGCAATGGCACCTAGACGCGCTGTGGTCTGACTGGCTGGCCAGAGGCAACGAATTGCTAAGGCAATCACTGCTCCGGTGTAACTTCCTGCACTGAAACCATTCACTGTGAAGTGGATGGGGTCCTCTTGTTCAACCGGCCGCAGACACCCCAGCCCTGGCAGGTAGGCAAGGAGTCGTAGCGGCTGCAGCGAGAGCAGCTTCCACCACAGGCCACTGAGGAAGGCTTGGTGCGGCAGCCTTCGGTGAGCAGGGAGAAGCCTCGCTGCCTTCAGTACCTGTTGCGTGCGTTGATAAATTAGTGCTGCCTTACCATACCCTAGGTCTTCCCATTTCTGGCACGGGTTCTGTGTGAGCGCAAAAAGGGTGGCGACTTCATGCACTCCGGTCGACCAGCCATAGGCAACCCCCCACTCCTGATCGTTGAGTTGAGGACATCTGCCGGGGAGAGTGACGGCCCATAAACTTGACTTTCTCCCACGGGAGGACACATGCAATGGAAATGCGGGGGGACGTCCCCTTCAAGGGCTCCTCCCCCCAGCCCTCCGCAGTTGATTTGAAATACCGACGGTAGTGGCGGGAAGTTGTGTCCCATCCAATATCCGTTGAGTTGGGCGACCATCCATAGGACAGTGACCCAGACGATTTCATCCTGCTGATGTTGGGAGATGGCTTCGAAAACTTGTGGTGCGATGCCTTCTAAGGGCATGAATGAGCCTCGAAGGTGACCCAACAAAGCTTGATTGGCTTGAAGAAATTGCTCTTTTTTCTCCAGGGACAAGACACTTGGGCTGAGCCAGCGCATCTTGCAATTGCTCGTACGGACTTGCTTCTATGTCCTTGTGGACTGCAACTACTCCTCTCAGCTTAGCGACTTGACTCCAGGGCACAAAAAGGGAAGGAGACAGCCGTTGTGGACAGGGAGTGCATGATCGAGGGTCAGGTGCCTGACTACCCTGCGTTGTGTCACTTTCAATTGCCTTAGTGAGTCGGTCTGCTCTTTTGGCAGAATTATCAGACGAGGGTGTGGAGACTGACTCCACCTCTGCATCAGCGTCCTCTGCAGGAAGACAGCTAAGGCTGTCCTCCTGCCTTTGCCCCGGAAAGAGCTTAGTCGCTTGCTTCCGAATTGCTCGCCACTTTACTAACAGGCAAAAGCGCAGTGCACTGTTGCCAGTTACCCCAGAGGAGTAGCCTGTAAATTTACACCCACCGACAGGTTTCCAAGTCTCAACGGTCCATGCAGGGGGTAGGTTGGGCATACCGAGTATAGCCATCGGCAGCGTTTCCCAACCCTGCTGCTCCAGTTCACGTAGAGCTGCCTGCGCTCCAATTTTGGCCTTGCCAAAGGCATGAAATATGGCAGGTCGCATTCGGTTGCGCGGCAATGCACTGGCTTGGAAGAGGTGTTCGCCTGGCAGTGATGCGACTGTGCGTGGCCCTGTTAGCATTGGGAGCACCGACAGCATGCCCTGCTCAAAGGTGGCACGCGCCCAGCTGGTAACCCAGGGGGTTCGCTCTCTTCCTTCAGGGGTGAGCGCCCTGGGATGGGATTGCCGTGGCCACTTGATTGGACTTCCTGGACCAGATTCATTCGGGCCGGGGATAGGCGTGGGCCAAAAGTGCTTACACATGTAAAGGCCGTATAAGGACCAGACCATACAGAGGTCAAGGATTGCTATCCCAACAAAGGGGGTAAACAAGGTGCCGCTAATGACTGTGTCACTGGGATTGACAGGTGGTCTGGCTCTTGAAACGAGAGCAAGGCGACTCGCCTGGAGGCTCTTTGCCAGGGTCAGGGCAGACGTGTCATGTTCCAGTGGACTGTGCTTATTGCGATTGCCGATCGATATGACCAAGCCTGCATTATACTCTAAGTGCGCTTCTGTAAAAAGTAGCATACCTATCCCAGCACTAGGACTAGACTCGGATCGTACATGCCCTATGAGATCAACCCACCGGTGCTGCTGATGTGCCAGCTGCAGTAGGTCTTGCACCTCGAAAAGCGTGATTGGCACACAGTCATTGTCAATGAGTGCAAAGTGCTGTGCCGGATACAGGAAACGCGCTGCCTCTAGGACAAAGACCCCTGCCCAGTAGTATGGAACTTTATGGAGGCCAGTAGTAGCGTCAGCACAGATCCACAGTATGTCAGTTGACTCTTCTTGGTGACCCACCAGGCACCTACGTGAGGCCCACCAGGCAGCGAAAGCCGGCCAATATGGGACAGCATCAGGTGTTCGATTGTCCACAATGAGGTAAATCATGTGATTGTTCATGATCAGGTCTCGGTGTGAGATGAGTGTCTGAATAATAGCAGTAGTATCAGGCAGCTCACCCTCTGTTTCTAGGGCAGCATATCCCTCGTCCTTTTTGGATGGCTGCGCGCGAACGTCAGCGAGGCCAAGTGTAGGCCGAGCGGAGTCAAGACCGAAAGGACTGCTAAGAGTGTCTTTCATAGTCAGTGCTGCATAAGCTTCATCCTGTGACTGCACCACACTAGCCCCCGTGCCCCTGGCAAAGCTGGCTTGTCCATCAGTGGTCAACCAATCTGCATGGTCACGTGTGAAGACAAAGGGAACATGGACTCTGTTCTCTGTAGTATCCGTTAGGTCCAGTGAATTGCCGTCTTCCGTCCACGGGTCATGTGACATCGGAGTTACTCTGCTCGACAATGCAGGTATAGCCCCCGCCAACTAAGGTTGGCAGGTGCCCTGAAAGGCACAGACACACGAAAGGCAACACGAATGATGTCAGCTAAGGCTGACCTCACTCCTGCATGCAGGGCACTACGACCTGCTGTGAGCCAAAAGTTGCAGCAAAATGTTTTCGTGATGGATCAACTGTATGTGTCTTAGTGCCGGGGACACCTGTTCACACTATACTGCAAAGGAAACCAGACTTTAAATTTTTCCGAGACATGTCATCTTGGGTTCACTACTGATCGTGGTCATCAGCATGTGGGTGTAATAGAGAAAGTAACCATGCTACGTAAACCAGGCCACACAGCTGGGTATGTAGGTCAGTCAGGGGAGTAAGAAGAGCACCCTGCACATCGTGAGGCAAAGAGTCCACTGTTTGTTCAATTTCCTGTACCAATGCATGCAAACCTTGCACTCTTGCATGTAGAGCTGATTCGATCTGGCGGTGCGCACGGTCTGTGTGGCGCTGTGGGGGTGGTGGCGCAGCTAGTTGCGTATCTACACGAAGGACATGCTGTTGTTGTCTGTCGGTAGTGGACCAAAAGCCTACTCGCCGAGGAAGGGAGGCTGAAAAGGGGCGTGTCTGCAGGAAGATGTCAAAAGGGTCTACGTTCTCAGCAATGTGCCTAGCGCTCACCGCTTCTGCCAGCACAGCGAGGAGGTGGCTTTCGTGATGCTGTATGTGCAAAATCATCCTGCGAAGCCTGGTTCGCTTTGTTCCATAGATTGTGGCCCCCCTGGTGTTGATTGCAATACAGCCCTGGTGATAGAGCGGGATGATAGCATCGTCCACGACTGCCCGAAGCTTGAGCAGGGCTGGCGGAAATTCAAAACCCTCCGTCCATTCTGGGAAAGGAGTGTGCACGTTTTCTTTGACAGCATCCACCGGAAAAAATGAAGTAAGTAGCACCGCTCCCTCCTCCCCCGATAGACAAAGGTTACAATGAGGTCCAAGACCCCATATCGAATGTCCTGATGGTGGAGCTCAAAACGAACAAAGTCAGTGACATCGACATACGTACCATCATCTGCCAGAAACAAAGGTTCTGGATGCGCCTGCATGGCCAGTTCGACTTACAGTTTGTCTTCACACCAATGTGTGTAGGCTAAGCCCGGCAGGTGTGATACAAGAGGAGAGCCGTCAAGCTATTCTCTCACTCTGAGCCAAAAGCCTGCAGGGACAAAATGGGGACAATTGTGGGGGCCCATGAAAGAATGGGGAGGAGAAGCGTTCAGTCTCTTCTCTAGTTCACTGGACAGGGCACTTCTTTGGGTGTGCAAATGCACGCGGCGGTGGTAGATGCTCTTGCGTGCCGTCATCCGCAACACGATAGTGAACATTCCCATGTGTGATGCACTGCTGTGCCGGGTGCCTACTGCTTGTGGCCGGTCGGGGAGGCCAGTCATTGGCCGGTGCCAGGGTTGGCGGCCTCGGCGTCCCCCCAGGGTGAGTAGGTGGGGGATCAGCAGCAGCAATAACGCCTCCCCGCTCCTCAGCATCAGGGAGTTGCGCGGCTTGCGAGAGTACCGCCAGCAGCTTTTCGTGAGTGGGATCAGCAGGTGTAACCTGCGTGGGAGGATGAGCAGGCTTCTTGGGTTGCATACAACCAGCTGTTTTTCGCTTAGGCGAAGCCTCCTCCTTTAGAGGGGGGCCTCTGCGCTCCGTTGCCTGCAGACCTGCTTTGACTGGGGCTATGAAAGCCGGACCAGGCTCGTGCCCTCCCTGTGGAAATAGGGGGTGCTGTTCTGCAAGTGTAAGGAGGAGAGCATCAAAAAACTCCGCCAGTGGTAGCCGTATGCGCAAGACCACCTCAACTTGAGGGCGCCCATCTGGGCCCTGGGTGAGGGAGCACTGATGAGGGCCAACAATGAAGGGGAGAGCCATGGGCAACAACTGCTACTGGTTGTATTGGCTAGATTGGGCAGAGGCGTGCGGTCACTACTCTACTTCGAGCCTGAACAGCAGCAGGCTCTTTTAGTCTCATGCAATGCGCTTGAGAAACACAACTACCGGATAAAGAACTCTGGTCCGTAGCTTGCTACGTAGGTAGAGGGACCCGTGATGCGAGTGAGTATGCTCGCAAATTGGTCAACCACAAACTTGGTTGCCAAGGTCGGTCTGGTTAACTCTGGAAGCCCTTCATATGGTAGCGCTCTGCGTCTCTCTCAGGGCGGTAAGTATCGTGTCCATTTCGCTAGCTAGTGCCCAGCACGCATTAGCTCCTGGTTGAACATTGCACTGCTGTCGATGTGCATGTATATTTTGGAGAGTGCGTTGGACGTCGCATGCTAGTGCTCGCACTGTACTGGCACGAGTAATGAGTTCTCTACTAAGTCGTGCGTATGGCGCATCTTGACCAGCAATAACTTCCTGTTCAGTAAGAGCCTGTAATGCGTAAACACCTAGCTGGGCTGGGGGGCGCACTGTGTCGGCTTGTGGCAGGTTTGTACCTCCATATGTTCTCGTTGTCTGCTCATGGATGGGGGTGGGGCGACTTTGTGGCAACAGCCAGGGCGGGATTGGCGGTGTTGGGCGAGGCGGGGCGACAGGTACAGCTGGCAAAGCAGAGAGCTGTGCGAAGGGAAAGAGGCTACCACTTCCCCTGGTTCTGGAGGTCTGGCCTGTCCTCGCGCTACCGCCCATCCATTGGGAGATAGACATTCTGATTGTTGGAGAATGCGATAAACAATTGCCCTTTGTAGGGCACTCCTACCATGCAGGAGAACACCATCATTTGTGATGTGCGGTGAATCTTCAAAGGGAAAAAGGACCTGCCCACTAGGAAGCACGAGGGTGGATCGGCGCATCTCAGGTGGCACAGCAACCAGTTGCATTTCCGATATTCGAGGGCATGTACCATCCTCGATCGGAGTCCTTGGGAAACCAGCAGCAGCCAGTCGTAGCGGTAGCTGCCTTTGGGCTATCTTTACGTTGATTTGAACAAAGTGTACCTCCACGTCAGGGTGTTTATAGATCTGGCGAGCAAAGGGAGTGAGGTCCAATCCCCCAGGCCCGACGTCCATTCGGAAGACACGTCCTGCTGACTATGTGCTTCGTTCCTTGAGGATCAGGACTAAGGTCCTAACCCTCTCACACGGGCTAAAGTAGTCTGCTGTGTAGGACAGGGATTGTAGGAGCAATCCCCCTACCCATTCGTTTGTGGAAGCTGTCTTATGTGTCGCATCGGTTTGAGCCCAGATAGCGGAATCATGGCAGAAATTCTGTACCAATCACAGCACAACTGACAAACGACAATAACAGACAGACAACAAACAATGAGCAATACAATCAACAAGAGTGTCAGCCGGTAGAGAGAGAATCTGGTGGCTGCTTTTACTCCCATGCCGATCTTAGTTAGAGACAAAATAAATAAACAAAAAACGTGCTGTCAAAGGTAGTGACGAGAAAATAGCTCAACCAAGGGGTTGCTTGCTTTGTTGACTGACAGCACGAATTATCGTGTGCGCCGTCGTTTAGAGTGTTGCGCTTTAGTTCTTTTCGCAAGTCGTTGTTCGAGTGCTTCTTGTTGTTCTGGGTGCGCACCAGTAAAGGTGCGTTTCCTGTGTACGCGTACGACATCAGGGAGAGGTCCTTGTGAGGAGGCATGGGTGTGTGAACCGATAACAGGGGCTGCAGAAGCACATTCAGATAGCAACTGAGCAAACTTGGGTTGCAGAGAATCACACCTCATCAATGGCGGCTCGGCAGGGTCAAAGCCAAAGGTCTGGCAGAGATGGATATTGAGGGCCGCGAGCGAGTCATTTTCCGGTCGAGGGGCAACCCAGAAGCCATCATGCAACCAGATGGCCGAGACGAAGCCTACCCGCGGCTGCAAGAAGGAATAGGCAGCCCATGTGACCTGCTGCTCCAGGACCTCGAAATAGTGGAAAGGTGCTCCTCGACCTGCCCTTTCTGGCCCAGAAGGGCACCATGAGGGAGGATGACGCATGGCATAACGGCTAGCCGCGAACACTTCCCGAGCGAAGCTCACAAGGTGACATGACGGCTCCGTTTGGATGCGTTTTTTAAGGTATTCTATAGCTTCCTGTGGAGTGGCGCTGTTAATGATGACAAGTGGCCATGTCTTGACCAGGAGGCTAATGTCATTTTCGGCACTCTGTGCACTAAGAGCTCTTGTGAGGTAGCTTCTCATTTGCGCAATTGGCAGTAGTGTTAAGTGAACTTCAGCTGCTCTGCATTGCCGCCTCATGAGCTCATAGTGTGCTCCACTAATGTCTACCTCCCAATGTGAGTTGCCAAAGAGGAGCAGCCGAACCTGACGCGGCAGGCGCTGCGCGGCATTGCCCACTGAATAGAACCGACCTCCCATGGAGTTGACCGTGGGCTTGTACCCTACATTAAGGCAATGAGAGGACGATACTGCCAAGGCAATGTAGTCCATTGCAACCCATTTGTAGTGTGGGTGCCTTCGGAGTAGTGTGTGCATTTCTTGGGGAGTAGGAGAAGGGCACTCTGTGAGAACGAAGGCAGGGGCTTGCGTTGCATCTCCCTGTTGAATGATGAAGCCCAGGGCTTGCACCAAGTGAAACGGCGGGAGCGCCACATGATGCAAGGGAACAAGTGGGTTGTTATCCGCCTTCCTCGCTGCAGCACTAGCCTGACCTGCAAAATAGTCTGCTAGCCGATTGCACTCCCTTGGCAAATAGACCAAGCGAAATAGACAAGGCGCTCGGGCAAGCAAGTGTTGGCATTGTTCTAAAATGGCGACAACCGCAGGTTTTTTGATTCTACCTTTGTATTGTAGGTAGTTGATTACTGGCAAGATGTCACCTTGCACCACAACACTGTCAATGGGGATGCCTTTTGACGCGCAGGAGACATAGTACTCAAATGCAAGGTTTATGGCAGCCCTACAGGCATGTGCTTCTGCTAATACATTATCAGAGCAAGAAAGTATTGGGATGGAAAGCCACTGGACAAGGGAGGTGGAAGACGGCGTTACATGCAGTAAGCTGACTCCTGCTCCTCCAGTTTGCGTGTGTTTGTGCGCAGAGCCGTCAAATTGCACCAAGCAACCGTGCCTTTCTTGTGGTTCACCTAGCAGGAGGATAGTATTTGCAGACAGGTCGTCCATAGCTTGCAAACGTAAGTGCGTGACTCCGCAGTGGCATAAAAAGGGGACAAGACATGCGGTTGCTGTGGGAAAGGGAAGTTTTCGGTGTTGTGAAAGGAGCAAACGAAGGCGGTGATCCTGCTTAACAAAAGTAGCAATCGTGTCTCCTTTAGCAAAGGGCTGAGTCGTTGCAAGTCCCTTTGGCGGGAGCAAGGCCGCTTCAAGTACAACCGCGGGGAAGCGCTGCGTTCGAATCTTAGTGGAGTCAGTACACGCAGTACTGCTCGGTTGTGGTGGGGCTCGGAAGTGGTTGAGCAGTGTGCTAGGTAGCGAAGAGTAGATACGCTGCCAGAGGTCAAGCACGTGATGTGAAATCCTGCAGTGACGTACACACGCAATGTTCGGTCGAAGTCCTCCATACTCGGTAACCAGCCGCCTAAGATGGAAAAGCATGTAGCAAAGCGCTACTCCTATGCTGCGGGACGGCACTTTTCTCCAATTGATCTCTGGTGCAGGAGCAACCCACAGAGCAAGCCAGGTGAGGTGTACAACCGGACAGAAGGATAACCAATGATCGATAGAGTTGGAACCACCCTGACAAAGTACACAAGGAACATAAGAGTTAATCGCGCGACAGCCTACTGAGGAGAGTAGGCGAGAAAATGCTGGGGGCAGTTGCTTGGGCTCAGGCACAAAAATTTGATGAAAGCGAAGAAAGCTCTTGCTTTCTTCAGGGAGGGTAGTCAAGGTAATATCCATTGGAGTGGCAGGCAGAAGGCAGGTCGGACAAAGTGCTCCATACCCTGGTCCGCATGGAAAGCATCGTGTATGGTTGTGACACCAAACACAAAGTTGACTACGACTGAGCTTGCCCCTAAGGGGCAACCAAAAGTCAGCATCTTCTCCTAGAGCCCATCGTAAAACAGCATAGCGCGGCACAGCCCCTACCTGAGTGGTGGGTAGATCCGCTAGCCAGTCCAAAAAACAGATGGAGGGCCCCATGGCCCAACCATTCTTGCATATTCGTGCAGCCAGGTGCCTATGAGAGGCTGCAAG
This sequence comes from Durusdinium trenchii, assembly GCA_963970005.1. NCBI lineage: Eukaryota > Dinophyceae > Suessiales > Symbiodiniaceae > Durusdinium > Durusdinium trenchii. Next base: position 10,528 of record CAXAMN010022286.1, on the reverse strand, counting down.
CAATCTGCTAATGGCGAGTTGTTTGAAGAGCTGTTTGAATCCACTCGCCCTCTGCGCCGGGGTATTGTTTTGTCTTAAGAGGGCTAGGAGGCGCTGTATGTCTTCAGCGGGAAGCTGCTGTTGCCAATACTTCCAACATTGTTGGATTTGTATGGCATAGGAACCTTCTTGTTCTTCTGCAAGGGACCTATGTCCCTGCCGTAAGTAGCATCCAAAGAGGGAGACTGCCTGCATGATGGTTGGGTCAAGCAGCGGGCCTATGCGTAACCACCTGCAGAGCCCAACCAATAGGTGTTGCGGGAACCAATGTCGCTGTAGCAGAAAGTCTGTCATTGCGTGGTACAGCGGCTTGAGAAGCTTAGGCGAAAAGAAACGCTGCGTTTGCGAGTAGTAGAAGAGGCTCAGCGAAAAGGTATTGAAGTAGATAATCTTCATATGAATGCTAAGGTTAGCTCGATTAGCAGCAGCAAGCCTCGTTCGGAATTTCACCAGCTGTTTTGACAGCAGAGTGGTGAGAGAGAATTGCAGCGGTATTTTGACCATGGCCTCATTGGTAAGTTGACATGTCCACCCTGTATGGATTGTTAGACCAAGGTTGACAGTCGACGGCACTATACACTGACCGCCTAGTCCTGCTTGGTCCAGACTGTACAGTTGTTCAGCAGTGTAACCGACGTTTGTGAGCAGTTGTGTTTTGGATCGGCACTGGCATGGACTAGCAGCCAATCGGCAAAGCATGGGGTGCCCTTCAGTTACAAGTCTGGGTAGGGCCTCTGAGGCCATATGTATGCAGTGGTCACCGTGTCTAAGGACAAAGCGACGCGCATAGCCAGGGACGCGTTGCAGCGCAGCACTGCAAGTGGCTTGTCCTGATTCGTGAATGAGAGTTACATGACCCCAGACATCTTCAACTCTGTGTAGCGTGTTTTCATCAAGAGCTCTGTTGGAAAATCCGACTTGCCAACAGTGATGTGTGTCCATGACAATACCAGCAGACTTCCATTTTCTTATGTTCTGAAAAACCTCTCGAACCCAGTTCGGGTCTGTTTGCCGACCAACTATCGTAGTGTCATCAACATACCCTGCAACCACTAAAACTTGCGGAATTTGATTGAGTACAACAAAAATAGGGTCCATGGCAAGGCAGAAGAAGTACACTGATGTGGATCGCCCCATATCAACTCCAGAATGCACATTTCTCGCAGGTAAAAGCCGCCCTTGTACTTTGTGTCTGATTCTTCTACCGAACAATAGATAACGCGCAAATTGGAGGACCCAAGGGGAGCACTGACGAATGCGTAATATGTGAAGGATCCAATGTGCATTAATGCGCTCAAATGCTTTTGATAGATCAGCAAAGAGGGCAGAAGCCGGGGA
>CAXAMN010022284.1:988007-1036158 GCA_963970005.1 Durusdinium trenchii | reverse complement strand
CTAGACATCCTTGTGAATCCTTGAAGTCATGTATGTGTTTGAAGTCCGACATCTTTGCAGTAGAGTTGGACAACAGCAAAGAAGTAAAACAAAAAACACACATGGTAAGAGGATGAGTAATTGAGTAGTTATGTAGCTATTGTTTGCAGCCCTCCATTCTTGCCAAACCGCATGATATGAAACAGCTCAAAGTTTGCAAGGTCCGGAGGTGAGAGAGAGAGAGAGAGATTACTTGAACATGTTTGATCCTCAAGGACAACCAACAGGATCATAGGAAAAGGAACAAGGTGCTTTTGGCAGGTGTTTCTTTTTGGAACTGTTGGTTGCCCGAAAACAATAGATACCGCAGTGTCCTTCATTCACTTTCAAGGACTCTCAGGGAGGAACAAGCACAGAACCTACTGACAGGAATGATGTGTGATAAAGATGGCAGGTAGTAAGCATATGAAAATTGTGAAGCTAACAGCATGTGTTCTTTTATGCGTGTATTGGTGGCATGGTTTCAAGAACTCCCGCTCTCCTGGACGGGCAGACGATAAATGAGTCGCAAGGCCAAAGCCGTGCAAGCACTTTCTTGCCAAACAGAGCCTGCTGAATGTCAAAAGAGTCGCACAGTGAGAGAGAGTCTGTGGCATCACGGTTTGAGGCACCAGGCCGCCAGGCCTCAGCCTGACGTGAATGAAGTCTTGAACCCGCACCTCACATCGAAGGTGACGAGTGCCGAGAGAGTTCGCAACAACAACCCTTGACTGGTGCGACTGGCAAGAAGGGAATGACCCACCACTACAGATTCGGATCCAGCCAGCCTCATTCTCTACTTTCGTCGCACCAGTCGGATGATTTGACGGTGATTTTTTACCAATTAAGCTTTGGACCAAGACCCCACGGTTGCTTGATCCCGTCAGGAAGCCTTGGGCCGTTCCAACCGGTCGCTATGCCCGTTACGGTCGGTCTGCTTCCGGAGCTTACGAACGAGTTTTTGCTGAAGGCCCCCAGGGTCAACTCTTCAAAGAAATCGGTATACATGAATTTTACATGATACTGGACAATGGTTACAATACATTAAGAACATGCACGTAGATGTTCCAGCCATAGGCGCTCTTTGACTTCCTTCCGGTGACCACAGTGGATGGCCAGCAGGCGAGACACTGAAGTAGTGACCGAGTTCAACCGCTCCCGGTGGTTTCGCCAATTGTAGCCGAGCGTTTTGCCAATTTGTCGGTTGGTTTTGGATGGTTTGGTTAAGCATATTGATTTTGAAGGGACGGATGTTTTTTGATTGTGTGGTTTGTTTTTGTGCACTGGATGGGTTGCTTTGGTCAATGCAGAATTGGCAATGGAGTCGCTTATATCCTGAGAAGCGGCGAAGACAACAGCCTGGCCGCCAGGGCCAGACGCCAGGGACTGAGGGACTGGCCGGACTGGACCTACACTGGGGGTGGTGAATGGTCAATGTATATGGGCTAATGGCCTATGCCCCATGGGATGGTCTAGTTGAAAACCACAGACCGTCAGAACCCCTGCATATGGTTCCATAGTGGATATACTGTAGTGGTAAGTAGGGTGTAGCCCATTACCAGTAACAGTCAGTAAAGGATTATCACTTTTTTTGAGAAAGGCCTGTACTAATAGTTGTACTAATCATCGTCATCCACTGTTGCTGGTAATGGGATGATATACCCAAGTGGCGGTAAGTACAGTAAGAACCATCGATTCTCGTATATAACATTATATAACTATTGGTTGGTACTCCTGTAGAACCAACACATCTATGGTCTCCAAGACGCCCTCAGCCCTCGCGGGTCCTCGCGGTAACGGCGCCTTCATCCGTACTTGAGTGTAGGCATTCTTGTCCTTTGAATCCGGATGCACCACCACGTGAGGGATTCATTGTGAGGATGAGCGCCCTACACCCAGGGGCTAGAGGCACGGTTCTTATGCAGAATGCACTTTATGCTTCACTTTTCCCTGCTTGTTGTATGTCAATTGTGTGTATGTTCAATGTTTAACGCGTTAACGCCTTTCCATCGGCGGTCTTATCCGTCACTTGAGCGTTCTTACCCTATACTTTGGCGTTTTTGATCCGTCACCTGAGCGTTCTTACCCGTAGCCCTCCCCCCTGAATACAATTCGTGGCTTGGCTGGACAAGAGCATCGTTATTCGCCCGAAGTGAGTGGCATATCAAATACTGACCGGAGACTCGGAGACCAGTGAGCATGTGTTTTCCAACTTTTTTCATCCTGCCTTTGCCTCCTGCAATATTTATGTAATGTACAGTAAGAAGGTATCTGAAGGTGCCTGGTGCCGCGTCTTGTGCTTGGCCAAAACGGGCGAAGGTTCCCTCTGCCCAGCCTACCAAGGGTAGGTCCACAATGTTGGTTTGTTATGTTACTTGATGAGCTTCCTCCCTTGGCTCCAACTGAGGGATATGTCTCACTCTTACATCATATTGGGCTATTGGATGGTTCTTAGACAAAGTTTGTATAGCCTACTTTCATGAAAGATTTCGTCAACAGGGTTCTTGGCAGACAAGGGTGCAGGCTGTTTGCACATGCATCAACAACCTCCAAGAGGATGGACCCTGGGAAAGCAACTTCTGGTCCAGACAAAAAGGGCTTTTCCACATCCATGGAACGCAAGTGGGAGTGTACTTAATGTAGACTCTTGATTAATAAGCCCCCCATATGAACGATATGAAGACCCTCCGATTCAAATGGGGGAGTGTATTAATCAATAGTCTATACATTACATACAGTACTTACCTGCGTTGCGACTTGCTTACCGCAACCAGCGCTTGTCTCCAGGCCTTCCTTCCCCGACCAGGAGGCAAGAAAAACTGGACCCGAGAGACACGAGACACACAGCTAAGCTTCCCTTAAAATCTAGGAACCAAATTAGTGTGAGCTATCCGGTGTCCTAGGAGCGTGGGCCCTACTCCTTATATAATTGTACGCCTGCTACTTAATTAAGTAAGGGCGAATCAAAAAAACAAACACAAATAAGCAGTCTCCGATCGCCAAACTCAGGGGTCCTTTTTCAGATTTGGAGTTTTTGGATGGCCACTTCAGTACTCATCCGTTTTCCGCAGCGGCTCGCAGCTTGAAAGCTTCTACGACGTATCTTGACAGGTGAAAGCGTCTTTCCAAAGCTTCATGGCAGCTATGGCGCTGAAGAAGATTCTTCTCCTGGTCGGCGTGCTGCAGGTCGCGGCGCAGTACTATTCTGCTGGGACCTGAGTTTTGTTGAAACTTCAGCGAGACTATGACGACGCGAATAGTCATGGGATTCCACCCTGAGATCCAGTCCCTTCAAAACCAGTGACGACTTCTCCCCTTGCAGCGATGTGGTCATCCAATCCTCGCCAACTCAGGCGTCCATGCGGCGTCTTCAGGAGAGCGGTGTGGATGTGGCTCAGTTGGCCAGCGACTTTCACAAGGCGGGGTTGGAGAATGGTCAGAACTGCCAGGGATCCACTCTTTTTGAGGTTTGGTGCTTGGGGGACATCTCAGGCGAGTAAATTCAGGGATCATCCATGATCATCCGTACATTTGCTTTCGGCAGAGCCATCAATGACATTTGTTGATCTGTGTCATTGGATGTTTGCCGCTTAGCGATTCAGTCATGATCACAATTTAGCAGAGGCATGCAGAGGCCATTGACTGTCCTTGATCGCGACTGGGGACCACCCAAGATGCACCAATTCAATCAGGGAAATATCGAGAAGAATGACCCCCCCGCCTTTTGCACTCAAGGCGGCTTGGGCACGTTACATAACTGAACTGATCCCTCAACAAACCTGGGTGGGTCCTTTGCGAAAGCATGCGCTTAATTCTTCACGTTCGTAGCGATGCCCCTTGCTACGTTCGTAGCTTCTTGTTAATACTCGTAGTAGCAATGCCAGGAGCTATGTTCGTAGCGATGAGACCATCGCTTGCCAGGCTTGTCAACGTGGTGATCAGGATGCCGCCAGCGCTTTGCTCCTCAAAGGCGACGGTCGACCGAGACCGGAACCGCCCAGGACGCGCGGGTTCATCGCGCGGAGCGGATCGCACCGGTCGAGGCTTCAGGCTTCGCCCGCCAGAATCGATGGCCGGCACTCGGAAGGGCCCAGAGATTGCTCCCAAAACTCGGTGCGGTGAACACGTGTGAAAAGGACTGGGAGGTGACTTGATTTAGTTCTTTTGACGTCCAGTTGGGCCATGTCATGTCTCTTTTAGACATCGGGTGGGCGAATCTATGGGTTTCTAGCTTTACTAGCTTAGGTCTTGGGTGAGAACAATGATGGGGGTTGTGTGAATACACGGCCAGTGTTTATTCTCATGAAAGGCTGTCCTTAGATCTAAGCCAATTCGTGTCCGGCAGCTGGCAACTGACCAGAGTTTACCTCTATACCACAGTCACTTTGAGGAGGTCATGCTGCAATTGGCTGTGAAGCTACCCTGCGAGTTTGTATAATTAGATTCACAATGATGAACACGTATACAGGGTTAAGTATAAGTATATATATATATATGTATATGCGTTTTTTTTTGTTCGGGTGGAGTCATCAGACCTGGACAGAATGGAGTCTTGACAGCCTGTTTGGCGGGGTCACCATTTTTTGGGCCAGGTGTTGACGTGAATGATGCAGCTTGGCTGAATTTTCTGTCATATTTGGTGCACACAATTCTGACAAACATGGTGTGGTGCATTCATAGCACTTAAGGACCACTATAATCCTCTATATATTTAAAAAGCCAACTATCTATACTATCTATACATAGGGAGAGAGAGAGAGAGAGAGAGATGTGTGTGGTGGAAGAGTTCGACGCTGGCAGCACCTGACATACACCGCCAGCAGCAGCTGGCACGACTGCCGAAAAACTGCGACTGCCTGCGTTCCCCTCGTCACTACAGGTCAGGCTTGTGGGACCGAAATGGTTGGTTTGCTGTGGACTCAGTGGACCCAGTAGTGGATCCCATGGACCAGCAAGCTGGTTGGAAATCATGGTTAGGAGACCAGTGTGGATGGTTGGATGGTTTGGAAGTTGGAGGACGCACCGACAGCCCAACTCAGAAATCATTGAACTGCCGGTTCTGACTCGAAAGCGCTGAGTGAGCGACGGATGCCTCTTGGACGGATTGCTGAGATCCAATCCTCTTGGCCTCGACCTGACGAATGTGCCGACGTCGAATGGCCGAGGTGTCGGCCTCTGGCCCAGAATGGAGCGCCCTCGCGCAAGCTGTGGCTCGGGACGAATGGAGGGATGGGTGAAGCGGAGAAGCTGTGGAAGGATGTTGGGTTTTTTTCCCGACCACGCCCAGAAAGATGCCCACATTGAACCGGGCGAACGACATGGACCTGCAAGGAAGACGAACGCTTACACCTCAACACACCAGTCGTTATCAGGTTCCATGTGGACCTCTTCCAAGGGGTACGGTCACGGTGATGCATGGACACCAAAATACCAGAAATAATCGAACATCAGGGCTTGACTTTCGTCCCCTGAGGGGTCGTCAGCAGATGTGGATGGATGTGCTTTTTTTCCAGGGGCGAGTTGCCTCACTCAGGGAATGGGCGGATAGCAGGAAAGCCAGGGTCCTGAGAGTTGGGCGCTCGCCCGGCCCGGCCCGACAACTTCTTCCAAATGAGTTCCCCTGGGTCGCCGACATTTAGTGATCACTGGATCTACTGGGTTCGGGAAGTTGATATGCTCTATCTTTGAATGATCTCTCCACGTCACCCACTGCCAGTTGTTTGATCGTTTCTTTCTTGCTCCGAACTTGGCTGTCCGCCTCGTCAGGTGATCCGCAAGGACACGACCATGTGCACTTGGCTTTTGTCGAAAGGGGCCAGTCCTGACACCCCAGACCGTCGCGGCCGCACGCCGCTCTACCATGCCGTGCCTCGGTGGAAGTAGGGACCGGAGGAAGCGTGGCACGCATTGACCATGCTTTACAGTACCTTTATGTATTTGAAGGCGACGGATGAAACAAGGGCTAGATCATGCTAGGTCCAACAAGTTTCACACACCTAATTGTTCCACAACATGTATGACTTTGGTCACGTCACTTTGGATAGTGCATGTTCTTTCACAATCATTACAAATCATTCTGTTTCATTCTGGGGCAGGAGTACTCACAGCAAGCCAGCATAGCATGTTCATTCAAGAGCACTTCCAAGCACGTCCCCGACAATCAAGATAAATTCTCAGACATTCAGCACAAGACCACAAATTATATATCATATTATACCATATCAGGCACGCAATTCAAAAGAAACAACACAAAACACAGTATACTACTTGGATGCACAAATCAGATCCACCGATATGTCTTTATGACATGGCACGAACGCAAATGATTTGCAGCTTAATATGAATCCCACGAATTCCGCCACTCATTGCTTTACCAGTTGCAGATTGCAGATCCAGTTTAGGTGTGTAATTAGGGGTGCTGCAAATCCTTTCTCAGTAGATTCAATGGATCAAAAATCAAAATTGATCAAAGTTAAATGATGTGAAATGCTTGTGCTTGCACCTACACAAGGTCCTGGCCCATCACATGTCATGCAGCTGTTTTCGGGCGAGGCTGCGTTAGCCGTTCGAGCGTCGCCTCGAAGCGTGTGAGGAGGCCGAGGAGTGTGGCCAGTGGGTTCAAGCCAGTCAATGACAGTCTGTTCATAGGCCGTGCAAGAGTTGTTCCATCGACAGTAAGGACTGCACATATGGATCTGTGAATAACACGTCGCAATCGGTTGGATGAGATCGCTCGGTACAGGTGGCCCATGAGTGGCCCAAGCGTGCAGGGGACATGCACGGTAAAAGGGTGAGCTGCCCACAGTGGTAGCGGAGCCAGGTCCGGCCCTTGGACCTGGCGGTTGGTTCGTTTGTTTTGGGGTGTCCCTTTTTGGGGTTGGTTGGTTTCGGTTGGTGCCATGCCGCCCGTCGCGACGTCCGCGACCTCCCGGCCGGCTGGCCATGTGGATGATGAAGGGTTGGAAAACCCTGGCGACCTCGATGAGGAAGAGTTGGCCGAGGAGGCCTTTGATAGTGATGAGTTTCGGGCCTTTGTGAAGGCCAGGTATCCCCATCGCCACCAGCGGCGACAGGGCGGCTCCACCCGGAGCAATGAAAGCGACACGGGCGATGGTGGTGGCGGCCTTGGTAGCAGCGGGCCACCTCCGGAGTGGGACGGCGAGACGCCGTCGTTCCAGGACTATGCCATCAAGGCTCGTCTTTGGCTCGCCACCACGAAAGCCCGTCCCCGTGCACGTGGGCCACTTCTTCTCCAGAAGCTGACCAAGACGCCGTTCGAGACGATGAAGTACCTCGCCCGGGATCGGGCCTGGATGAACAGTGATGGAAATGGAGAGGAGCTCATCACCCTGATGGAGCTCCCCGAGAACTTCGGTGATGATCGGGAGGCGGACCTACTGTCAGCCCTGGCAAAGATCACGTACCATCTTCGGAGGAGCAAGGAGGAACACTTCCGGCAGTTTTTCTGCCGGTGGGACGTGGCGATGCGGAAGGTGGCTGAACACTCCGTCGTGCTCCCCGAGCGGTACGTGGGCTTTTTGCTCATCAATGCCTTGGGCTTGAACGACGCCGACATCAAGTCCCTGCTCAACTACTCCAGAGGATCCATCAAACCCAGTGACATTCGTGAATGGATCCGAAAACACGAAACAAAGCTCCAGGCGTCCCAGGTCGGATTGGAGAAGAAGGGGGCAACTTCGACTACCTCCAGGACTACCTCTTCATCGGCTGCGCACCACGTCCAGATGGAGCCCAACGAGATTGAGGAGGACGAGATTTTTGCGGTCGAGGAGGCCCTCAACGACCTCCAGGTTGAGGAGGACGATGACTTCACCCTCGAGGAAGGTGACGGCACCATCCTGGAGGAGCATGAGGCTGCAGAAGTTTTGAGCACCATCCTGCAGCAGAAGAAGAAGACCTACATGCAAACACTCAAGGCCAAGAAGTCGAAAGAGTTGTCCCGCGGCTATTCCCATGCCTCAAAGTTCAAACCGGGCAAGTCCTTCACGATGACCAGCTCCGGTGCGCCTTTCAAGGAAGGCAACTACCGCATGACCATCGAGGAGCTCAAGAAAGTCACCAAGTGTGCCATCTGTCGCAAGCCAGGACACTGGCACAAAGAATGTCCCGATAAGGACAAGGATCGCAATGCCCCGAAGGAAGCCCACAGCTTGGAAGAGGCCATCTTTTGCGGCCACCTGGAAGAGCACCAGGGTGGCCATGACCTTTCTCCTGGACAAGATCACCTGATCTGCGAGGCATCCGTAGTCCCCCCAGCTGATGTGGCAGCTGGCTCTAGCAGTTTGAACGGTTCTCACACCGCACCTCCCGCCGAGAGCGCATATAGGGTCGAGCTCCTGGGGGGCCCTCCTACTAATGGACGTCATGAAGTTTTGAGTAGTGTTCATGAGTGTTATTTGGGGGAAAGAGGGAATGTTTCCGAACCTATGAAACCCGAACAATACCCTGATGCCTGCGCCACGATCGACACCGGATGCCAGAGGATGGTGGTCGGAAGGAAAACGTTAGAGGATCTGGCCCGATGTCTTCCACCGGACCTACCAGTTCGAACCAAAGAACAAGAACATCGCTTCAAAAGTGTGCACGGCATCTCCAACACCCAACGAGTGGCCATGGTTCCCTCCAGTCTGGGGAACAGGGGTTCCTATCTCATGCCGGCGATCTTCGATAACCCCGAGAGCGTGACGGCCCCGTTCTTGATAAGCTTGCCCTTCCTCATGGCATGTAAAGCCGTGATCTACCTGGACCAGGACTCCGGACTCAGGGTTCATTTTCAGAAACAGGGCTTCACCGTAAGATGTCATTTAGGTCCGTCCGGTGCACTCCGGATTCCTTTGGGGGAATTTTCTAGGAAACAATTGGAGGCTCTGTCCAAGGAAGCCCGTGTTAAGAACACGAAAGAAATTGAAATTTTGGAAACGGTTGAGTGTTCATGACTGCGCTCCATGTTCACCCAGCTGGACCAAGCCCGCCATCGTTGACAGCCCCTCGACTGCCTCGGACCCTTCGAAACATGGAAGCGACCTCCGACCTGAAGCGGCCGCGGAACACGAAGGGAGAGACACACTTCCCATCGGTGTGGCATTGGAAGAAAGTCATGGAGAAGCTTTTCTATGTGATGAGGGGCATCAACCTGATCCTCGAGCACCTGATCCAGAAGAAACAGGAACCGATGGCTCCACCTCCACCTCTACCTCATCGACACGATCAGGGAGAAGGACTTCCACCAGGGCTCCAAACACCACCTCGGACAAACAGCGAGGTCTCCTGGGAGCGGCTGAGTGTCAACTCCGAGCTGGCTCAAACCAGCCCAGGATCATCCCAGGGGGACATGAATCAACTCTTGGACGAGCTGAAGGACATGGTGGAACCACCTCCAGTATGCGGCCATGGACGACTATGTCGCCTCTTCGTGAGCCACACTCATCAGAACAACAAACGCCTGTTCTGGAGGCGTCCGATGCAGCGGAGTGCTCAATGTGCAACCTTTCAATGGTGTGCCCAACAACCTCTTCGTCGACAGTGGGAAGAGGAACACCATCAGAGGGGGGGCTCATCGTCAACTATGGCAGCTCCACCGGTACCACGCCTCCCAACCTACCGATGCCAGCACAGGAACATCAGCCGGGTCGGCACCAATGCCTTCAAGATCTTCGAGAAGTGCACCGACTGCAAGGAAGTGTTGGTCGACGAGCCGACCGCCGTGGGGAAACAGAAGGCACAGGAGAGGCAGGAGAAGAAGGACCAGAAGTCCACCTACAACCAGCGAAAGGGGGTCGAGAATCAGGAGCACCAATACCAGTACCAGGCGGGCTATCCGGAGCAACGCTTCCCGGTCTACCAGCAGGACATGGCAACGATGAGCGCTGCAACAGCCCGCAGGATTCAGCGCTCGGGAGCCCTCAAGCCGGGAGGAATATGGATGGACGGTCCCTACGACGGCTAGTTCATGATGACGGACTACCTAGCGGCTGTGCGCTGAGTGGCAGGAAGTTAAAGCAACTCCTTCGGAAGAGCCATGCGGCTCTGATGGAAGCCCAAGGAACTTGGGAGAACATTATGACCTGCCTCCAGCGCCCAGAGGGGCCAGACCCTTTTGAGCAGCTGCTGTGTACAGTAGCAAGTTCGAAAACACCGAACTCTAAATTTGTGCACCGTTTGGCCAAACGCCTCTCATGAACGTTGGGCACATACCCCAAACATCTACCCCAAAATCTTTACAAAAAAGCTGTTATCCTGGCTGTAAAAGCCCTTCCCATGAAGGCGTTGGGTTAAGATGTGTCAAGATATATCCAGTAGCACAAATGCTTTGGATTGTTGGCCAGGTCTGCCCCAATCACTATCCAGTGCACAAATGGTGTGGACTGCTGAAAACCAGTATTCCTTGCTGTTTGGCCACGTCTACCCCAAAACCAACCACTATCCGCCCACTATCCAGTGCACAAATGGTGTGGACTGCTGAAAGAACAGTATTCCTTGCTGTTTGGCCAGGTCTACCCCAAAACCAACCACTATCTGCTCAATATCCAGTGCACAAATGGTGTGGACTGCTGAAAACCAGTATTCCTTGCTATTTGGCCAGGTCTACCCCAAAACCAACCACTATCCACTCACTATCCAGTGCACAAATGGTGTGGACTTCTGAAAACAAGTATTCCTTGCTGTTTGGTAAGGTACACCCCAAAACCATCAACTATGTTTCTCAATAATTGAGTGAGCCCAGGCCAGCCCACATGAGTTCAATGTTTGCCATGCAATCTGTTGGGCAGATGTCATTGTTTAGAGCTATATTATATAAGATAGAGCTTATATTATGCAATATAATCATTATATAATGCTATATAGTGGCCATATTGTAACGTTCTAGGGGTATATGATAGGGGTATACCTCCAACCCTCATGATCCTCGGACCGAATGTTGGAAGTAAACAGGCTAGAACGGTCGCCGAAGTATACAACCCCAACCGTTTTGGTGCCCGAGCTCCCAAACATGATTTGAACCCCGGAGAAGCTTTTGATTTGGAGTTAGGACATGACCTCACCCGAGAGCCGAGTCGTCGTGCCGTTCGAGAGTATCTGCACACGCATAAACCAGGTCTTGTTTGTGTGTCACCCCCATGCACTATGTTGTCGATGCTCCAAAACCTTAGTGAACACTTGAGGCAACAAGACCCCGAAAAGATGAGGATTTTTCAGAAACGCCTGAAGGAGGCTAAACTGTTACTGGGTTTTGCGATTGAAATATGTGCTAGTGTACATGCATATGGTGGAACCTTCTTTTGTTTGAACACCCATGGACTTCCAAGGCATGGCAAGATTCCCGTTGGAGGACCCTTCTGGAGGATCCCACCATTTACCTGATCAAGAACGACCAGTGCCAGTTTGGTCTACGCTCTGTTGATCATGAACCTCTCAAGAAGCCGACTGGATGGCTATGCAACAATAAAGTCCTTGCCCAAGCCCTTCAGAAGGAATGTCCAGGCGATCACCAACACCGCCATATACTGGGTTCCTCACATGGAATTCAGCGGTCAGCGATGGCAGCCCGGTATCCCACGATCCTGATCGATGCGATCCTCAAGGCCTATAAGAAGTCCATCAACTTGACGGAGGAGATCTATGTCGCTCATGTTGAGGATCTATACCAGGAGAGCTACCGAGTAGATCGCCTCTGGGACATCATGACCGAGGAGAACATCGACATGGAACTCCCCGGACCTGAGGAACTCACCATAGACCCAGAACATGAACAACCTGATGACGAGGACCAAGAAGGACATGGACGCCCTATGCCCCTGGAAAAACCAGGAAGTCTTGAAAGCTTGGTCCGACGAGCTCACTGTGGTCTAGGTCACCCAGGAAACCAAAAGTTAGCGAGCATTCTCAAAACCGCCAAAGCCGCTCCGCAGGCCATCGAGCTCGCCAAGAACCTTGTCTGCCCAACATGTGTACGACATAAGAGGGTCGATGGAGCTCGTCAAGCTGCACCTCCATGACAACGGAGACCAAACCAAGTGGTGGGAGTAGACACCGTATGGCTTCCGGGACTTGAACCTGGTGGCAAATCTGCTGGGCTACACGCTTTCAGCTGATGATCCCAGTGAAAGACCACACCCCCCAAGGAGCAGTAAGAGCCTTCCACCAATCGATCCGACTTTTCGGGCCTCCCGAGTCAATCTATAACCTCGGCAAGGAGTTTAAGGGACAGTTCGAGATCATGGCCGACCAGAACGACATCTACCTGGACCCAGGTTCACTGGAGATGCCAACTCAACGTGCCATCACAGAACGGTCGGGACGCAGCTTCAAGGAGATCCTCTCCCGGACGCTCATGGAAACTGGGTGCAATAGTTGGGATGATTGGCGCAACACCGTGGACGAGGTCAACGCTACCATGAACAGGTTATCAAATCGGTCTGGCTTCAGTCCGATACAACGGATGCTGGGCTACAGCCCTCGGTTGCCCGGAGGACTCTTTCAAGGTGGTGAACAAGGAGTCGGAGTGATGTCCCGATATCACGCCGGCGACATGGGTGTCCAGCGATCCCTGGAGGTTCACAAGCAAGCTTCCCTCGCCTTCCACCAAGTAGAATGTGAACAAGCAGTCAAGCATGCCGTATACGCAGGTCCAAAGAAATTCTATGACTATGAGGTGGGCCAGACCGTCTATTTCTGGACGAAAGGTATGGAGAGGCAGAAGAAAGACTCTCCAGCCTTTTGGCACGGACCAGGGAAGGTCATCCTGACCGATCTACCCAAGACTGTCTGGGTCAGCTATCGGGGTACCTTGGTGAAGGCAGCTCCCGAACACCTACGACCTATCTGCAATGACGAAAAGTTTCAGTTCATGGACTTCATCAAGGACATCGTGGATACGCAGAAGGAGATTAAGAACCAGAAGATCCGGAACTATATCATCCTCGATGAGAAGCCACCTGCAGTATGTGACGAACCCGGACAAGAAGGACTCGAAGATCGTGAACCAGAAGGACCTCCACCGAAGAAACCAAAATACCGGATTGAAGGAAAAACGGCAGAAACCGAGGTAGAATTCCGACTGCTACCTGGAGTTGGAGAAGGAAACCAGCTACCCCATGAAGATGTTGACCTCCCTCCAATAGATGACGAATACACTCCAACCGAGGCCGGTGAACCCCAGGAACCTCTACCGATCAGTGAGACCCCACCACATGAAGAAGATCATGAACATCCACTGCCGCCGCCATCACCTCGGTCGACAGCCGTAGTGAGACAAGCGACTGAAGAGACCGGACCACCGGAAAAGAGAATGCGGACTGAACACCTAGAGATCCTGTACCAGGAGCTGGTGAAAGGCCGACAACAAAAGGGAAAGGAGATCCAACTACACAAACTTCCAGCACGAAAGAAAGAGAAGTTCATGGCAGCCATCACCAAAGAAGTGACAAACAATCTCAACTCCGGTGCCTATGAGGTCTTGAGCCGGACTGAGTCCGAACACATTCGGAGAACCAAAGGTGACAAAATCATGAAGTCCCGCTACGTCCTCACGGAGAAGGGGGTGGACGTGGAAGAGGTGGAGAAGTTGGCCGCAGAAGGTCTCTTGCTTGAAGACTCCAACCCACAACTTGGTCCTCAAAAGGCCAAAGCCCGACATGTGATGAAGGGCTTCTCAGAGCAAGGGATTTGGCCTCTACGACTCCCCAGGTAGCTAAGGAGACGGTCTTTTTCGTCCTCCAAGTCCTCGCGAGCATGAAATGGGAGATTGGACATCTGGACTTCACTCAAGCATTCCATGCAGGTGACCAGATCACCCGGGAACTATATGCTGAACTACCTCCTGAAGGACTACCAGGCTACCACAATCGGCAGCTCCTCAAGCTTCGAAAGACATGCTATGGGCTCACTGATGGGCCCTATGCTTGGTACTGTCACATCACCAGGATCCTGAAGGAGCTCAACTATGAGAAGAGCCGAGCCGCTCCATGTCTGTTCTTCTTGCGGTGTCCGTCAACACAAAAAGTTACTGGAGTCATCGCCTTGGCCACGGATGACATGGTACATGGAGGAGGTGAACAACACTGGAACAACATGAGGTGGCTCCAACGGAGTTACAAAATGGGAAAGTTCTCAACCGGTGATGGGAAGTTCACCGGTAAGGACATCATCAAGGAGAAGGACGGATCCATCGTTGTCCACCAAAAACACTACATCGAGAACTACCTGCAGAAGATCAACATTGGTCGAGAAAGGGGTGCCCAAAAATACTCTAGATGCTCCGATGAAGAGGTGGGCCAGCTCCGACAGTTGATTGGTGGCCTAAGCTGGGTCGCAAAGGAAAGTCGTCCAGACGTTGCCGGACGCATATCCTTACTATAACAGACAATGCCCAACCCTCTGGTCCGTGACATCTTGGAGGGCAATAGCATCGTGGATGACCTCATGAAGACCTCAGGACTTGGACTGAAGATCCAACCTATCCCCTTGGACCGGTTGAGGGTAGGCGTAGCAACAGACGCATCATGGGGCAATGCTGGACCCAATGCTGAAAGTGAAAACACCAAGGACTACTGGAGCGAAACACCGACGACCTGGGTAAGGCATCATGTCACTCCACGAAAGATCACCTTTCACCCAAGGTCAATCATCGGCAAAGATGGTCCCGACCTCCACCAGATCACCCGAGATAGAAGAACCCAAGTTGGAACACAAGTGACACATGATAGATGGGACACAAACGACAGCTTCAAGAACCTAGGTGACTTATGGACCGGAACCACCACGTTCTTCAAGACACAGGAAAAGAAGCAAACCAACCAACCGCTCTCCGAAAAGTTCCTCCAGATGGCCAAGAAACACAGCCAGGGCGGCTACCTGTTGTTCTACTACAACCAGGACCTGGAGACCTCCGACCACAAGCAGGACATCTCCATCGTTGGATGGAAGAGCTACAAGCTCAAAAGGTGCACCGTGAACACCTTGCCAGCAGAATGCCAGTCGATGCTTCAGGGCATCGGAAGCCTCCACTGGCACCGCTTCCTCTTTGCTGAGTTGTTTGGAATCAATCTGGAGATTGATCGATGGGAGAAGCAACTCGCTGCATTTCCTTTCGTGGCGGCCACCGACTCAAAGTCGCTCTATGACACGATGACCAAGTGTCGCAACACGTCTGCACATATAGACGACAAGAGGACAGGGATCGACCTGACGATCCTCAAGAGCGACTTGGAAAAGTCGGCAGGGCAGGTTAGGTGGATTGGGGGAGGAAACATGATTTCGGACCCCCTCACCAAGAAAATGTCTCCCGCGTTTCTTAGGAAGGTCATGGAGCTTGGCCAATGGTCCCTTCGCGAACAGGGACACTTAGAGATCTCATCCAAAACATAGTTGGAGCGATGTGAATAACACGTCGCAATCGGTTGGGTGAGATCGCTCGGTACAGGTGGCCCATGAGTGGCCCAAGCGTGCAGGGGACATGCACGGTAAAAGGGTGAGCTGCCCACAGGATCATATATTCACAATGATTCACATATATGCTCTTTGAGAAGATGAGTTCGTCGATCGCTTTTTGCTTGGAGTAAGTGGTTGGGGTCTCCCTATTTGTTGTGGCTGGATGTTAGACTGCTAGATGGAAGACCGCTGAGAAGTCCTTCAAGTTCACAATCCACCGCTTGGCACGAAAAGGAGCGGAGATCGTCTGAGATCCGTCATCAGATCGCCCAGAGTCGGGCCACCGTCCACCGCTCCAAAAGTGGATCACCTCAAAGGGGAAGGATGGTTCCCCCATGTTCTCCCCCTATCCCCGAGTGGGGTCGCTCGCATCTCCGAGCAACGTCTGAGGTGAGCAACCAGCTGTCTACAGTGGTCACTGAGATGCTGAAGACCGCTAAGGACTTGAGGCCGAGATGTGGGCTTGCAGGAGTCGTAGCTAGACTCTTCACGTGAGCAAAGGGTTGTGCAAAAGAACTCTGCCAGTTTTGGGGATGAGGACACTTGCAACAGATACAAGAAGGTGCTATGGACATCTATAATCATCTATACACTTCCCGCCGGGATCTGCGTTTGCGGTTTTCTGCCCCGAGCCCCTAGAACTGGCATGTTTTTGCGCATTTCTTCAGGCCATCCTGTGGTTCCTGCTTGCTGAACTGAAGTTGTATTTGGTATGTATTTGGTGATGTTTGGTGCTTTGGGCAGTCTATTGGATGGACTTTAATCTATTCGAAAAAGATAAGCTTGTGCCATGACATTCAACATTTGTATATATAAATATCTAATATGGCACCAGTGGCACCCGTCTGGAAGACCCTCACTACAGTGGTTTTACAGTATATAAGTAATTGTTTCTTGGCTCATTCTTGGAGAGACAATGGTCTTTTTTATGGTTTTTGTTTCTTGATCAACAGCACTTGCGGGTCGTCGGTCCCATTGTCCCATCCCGCACCATCCACCGCGTCAGTCCCAGCGATGGCGATGGCATCGACTTGCTCACACGCGCAGCTCCTCGTCCGCGTGCAATGAATCCAGAGGGTTCAAAGGATAAATGAGGATGGCTCAAGCAATAGTACAAATCCGGCCTGGGCCTAGTGTGTGAGAAAGAGACTGGAAGATAGCTGTGCGAGCTCTCCTTCCTTGCACTGCGGTACTTGTTGGTGAGGATACATGAGGGAAGGTCAAAAGTCCTTTTCGTTTGGGGTGAAATGCCCAACAGTGACCAAGTCGTATGTTCTATTCTGATTGGGTTGAGTTGAGTTGCCAAAAAGTCACCAAAAAATCAGCACCAACCTGAGGATTTGACGCACAAGCGTCAAATCAACGCGTGTGAGGAGAAGTCACTTTTGCCCACAGCGCTGATAATACCAGAGTGTGTGACACGAATACACCAAAAAGGTTCAAGTAAAGCACTGCCCCCCCAAGGAGGAACGTCGCAAGAACGAACGTTGACATGGCTGACATAGGGAAACAGTTCAGGTCGGCCGTTCACTCAACACACTTGTCCCAGTAAATCCCGAAAAAGATACCTGATGGGACCTGACACCCTGAAAATGAACGGTTCACCAAGTGGTCATGGGTCAAGACCTACCACTTCCAGAATGTCCTGCTCACGGTGAACCATATCAATGCTTTGAGCCTCCACCTGTGTCCTTTGCTTTGCAACAGCCCTGTCCTTTGCTTCACTTCGACCGTCACCCCTTCTTCGGACCGTCGTCCGATCTGTGCCGCCGAAACCGCCTCAAGGTTTGGGTGGGCAACGCGGACATCGTGAAGAGCTTGTTGGCCTCGGGCGCCTCCTCCGAAGCCGCCCAGTTTGCGGTGCCTCGGCGGTGGTTTACGACGCAGGTCGTCGACCATCGTCGCTGGATGCGGTGAGGATTCGAGGGATCCATGTGGTACAGCCGTGGATCCGCTCATGGGGGGAATTATGGGGTGGGTGAAGATGAAGGAATTCTTATGCAAAAAGACTTGAGGGAAAAGGACGTTCATCATAAATCTTGGGGCTGAGCCGAAAATGGCAAACAGGTAGGATTTTATCCAATAGGTGTGGCTGTTCGGAATTGCACTATACTTAAAATCTCCAAATGGAATTGGCCAAAAAGGTTCCAACATTCTTCGGGGCAACAACTTTTGACCATACCACGTAATGCTGATGTGTAACCCAACACCCGTCGTGCTTCTTCTATCATACGTAATTACATGTATATCATACATTACATTAATGAATAGCAAAGTCTCACCCAGGTTGGAAGGGGGTCGGTTTTGGTTTATCTTGTGTAAGGGAGTTGGTGTTCTATGTGGGCTCCGCTCACGCTTTGTGATGTATGTTGGAAGATTTTCAAAGTGTGTGAAGAGCCAACCTCTTAAGGACTGACTATGATTCGGTTTTGATTGCCCCACAGGTGGTTGGGCTGTGAAGCTGGGCTTTTCCGAGTACTGGGCCATTTGGGTTAGCTTTGCTAGTTGCACGCAGCCGCTTGTGCGGCGGCCTGTAGTTTTCCCTTGTCCTTTGGCCCGGTGGGAATGGCTATTCCGATTCAAGAACCACTTGGAAGGGTTGCACCACCAACCTGATGATGTAGATGATACGTGCGGACCACATATATATAATTATATTATATATATAAAGTGATGCAGGGGAGATATATTAAATTATATCGGATTCATGTATCGGACCAGGAGGCGTGAAACTCTTGCGCATCACCCACCCATGGGCAGTAACTATTGCTTACTTGCACATCCAGGGTCCAGAACAATTAAAGCGCATATTCAGAGCATAATAGGATGTGATGACATTTACATGTTTGTTGGATGCTGTACAATACTATAGAGCATGCCGTTTTCTCGGCTTTGGTGGAATACACTATGTCGGAATATGTAGGGTTCTATCAATCCCCTTATTAACTGTTTCAATCTTCGAACGGTGCCAAGGCTCAGTCGGCACCCACGGCGATCGCTTTGCTCTTCGGGCACTCGGGGCAACTTGGCAGGGCAGGGCGTTTTGAGGGGACCCTCGGCCCAAGACACATAGAAACTGGTGGGTTTGAAAGATGAGCATTGAGCACGTCTTTGGGGGTTGTCAGTTTCTATTGGCTTGCTGAAGGGTCCTCAAGATCCTGTCCTCACCTTTTTCATCTTTTTTCTCCAACGCGCGCTTCTGCGGTTTCGCGTTGTTTGATACCTTTTGAGCAGACACCTTTATATATTATAGAGGATTTCATGGTGTTCAAGGGAAGGGGCCATACGGAAGGTTGAATAGGCCTGTAGGCTGCTCATTTTGCTGAAGGAATTTTGGCTAAGCCCAGAAGACATGATTTTTGGGATCAACACCCAGGATATATCGGTGCGTGCTGTGTGTTTGTGTGCCGAGGAATTACGAATGAAAGAGAATCTAGAAGATACGAGACCTACAGGGATTTCCGATTGTGTGTGTGCGCGCTCCCTGGAGTATGGGATGGCTACGGGCTTTGCTGGTTGCAAGAAACTGATAGGTCCAATAGATCCTGGGAGTGCATAGACGCAGACCACTATTTCTTCATGTCGCCTGACCAATTGAGAGAGAGAGAGACGATTTCTACTCTTGACCAACTCGTGCAGTCATCAGCCAAAAGTATCGGGCATGCTTGACCTCAAAACATCTCAAAACCAATTGCCCAATGGCGTCCCATATATAGGTGCCAAAAAGGGGGGCCTGCTGACCATCAACTTCTTGCCCAAAGATGCCCAAAGACGCGTGTGAACTGGCCCAAAACTCCCGTAGGCGTGGACTCATTGATGAGAAAAAAAAGACAAACTTCCCCATGTTTAGGTTTTTAAACTTCTTACATATAGGTCGTTTCTTTTAATCACGGGTCTACATGAGGTGTGTGGGTTGCTGGGATCAGAACTGCGCCACTCAGGGTGACGAAGCCCTCCCCAGCACCAGCTGTGGCGCCCACTCCGGCACCTGCCGTGGTCCCCGCTCCGGCGCCGGTGACGGAGACGGTGGAGACCCCGGAGGAGGCGGAGACTCCCGCAGAAACCGTGGAGGCTCCATGAGACCAAGGCTTCGCGGTGGAAGAGGGGTGGCCCAGAGTCCAAACGTTTTGGCATTTTTTTGAATCAATTTTGGGGCCGGACTGTCGACGGATTCTCATATATTGTATATAGGTTAACATAATAGATTCTCCACTTCCGAAGGTTGCCTTTGTCGCGGTGAACTGTTCTCGTTCTGAGATGTTCCGAGTCCGATGGAAGATCTCCGCTTTTTTGCTTTCGGAAAGGATTGGAAGTCTTTCTTCCCTTTGCGGGGAAGAAATTCTTTTACGACTTGGCCGAAGGAATGCGGCAATATGGGCTGAGTTGGTCGATGTCCGCAACTAAAACACAACCTCCTTGCATCATCCCTCCCACATCCCCCCACCCTCTCTCATAGATTTCCACCCACTGTTCACCAGCGCAGATCGCAAAACGGACTCCATCCTTCAAACCTGGTGAAACGCTGCGTCCGGGCCGTGAAACGCCGTCACCGGGCGCGTCGGGTCAGCGCTGAGGCGAACTCGCCTCCGTGTGGAGGAGATGGAACTCCGCTGACACGCGGCGTTTTGTGGCACGAAGATCACAGTACTGATCCTGGCCTCCATGAAAGAATACCATACCACGGGAGAATCGCACATCCAATTTCGCACATGTTAGTTGTGTTTCTTACTGGTAGTTTGATGGTGAGGGATCCAGATGTTCAACACCTACTTTTGTGGACCCGCGGGGGCCAGGCCTGAAGAAATCCAAGTTGTGGACCTGGCCTGAAGAGTTCATGAAACAGCCAATGGAAGTAGTGGCAACTCCAAAGGAAGCAGAAACATGTAGAATAGTAATTGAATTGATGTAGTGGCAACAAGAACCTTAAAAGCAACATCAACCGATCAAACCAGATGGATTCGTTCTGTGCAAGCGTACTTGAGGCAACAAACGTTGCTGTCAAACTGAAACACGATGTTGTTAATTCAGAGGCGCGGGTCCTTGTATGTTCCTGAATTCATATTTTGAAACAATGCAACCTACAAGACAAGACAGGCGGAAACAAAAGTCTCATCGTCGCCTTTGCCACATTGCGCTTGGTCAGAGCAAGTTAAGCCGTTAAGCGGTGTGACGGCCTTTTAAACTTAACGATGGGCGTGCATGGTGAGAAGAAGCTGTTTGTTGACCATAGGGTGGACCCGTGGTTCTGTGTGGCGTTGAGGGTGCAGAAATGGCGTTGTGGAGCCAGGGCCGTTGGGTGAGCACAGAGCTGAAGAAATTGCTGCTCCCCATGCCTTTCTTGGTGATTTTGAGAGGAGCTGAAAGCTACTAGGTGGAGGCCGGAGGCCATCGCTACTAGTAACAATAAAGCTTACTAGTTTGTCTTTGAAGCTTCTTAGTAAAGCTTCTAGTAACTAGAAACCCTGAGATGGCACCTAGGATCACCTATGCATACCTTTCCCTAGATATATCCCAATGTATTTCAGGTGGCTTTGTATCCATATTGTAGGCTTGTCATTTGTTCAGCCACACAAGCGATTGCACGCGACCGGTCGCAGTGGCTCGCAGCGATTTCAAGCTTCACGGCTCGATTTGTGTCCCCTGTCCTTGCTCGGCAGCAATGGCTTTGAAGAACCTTCTTCTTGTCGTTGGCTTGGTTGCGGTCTCCGCGGACTACCTGGACTTCTTCTATGCTCCTTTGAGGAGTGCCTTAAGGAGAGACACATGCAGTAACATCCACAAATGCCCACAACAAGCTGCTGGAGACTGGAGATATTTAGAGATGATGCACCTCCAACTTGCTGACTCAAGTAGAAAGAATTGGAGATTTCTCCATTCAGAAACAAGGAACTACATCCTCAGAAAGTGCTTAGACCCCCCAACCCCAAAACAGCTAAGTTACAGAGGTGGTTGGAAATACCGACTATGTGTTTGGCTTCCAAAACCGCCGGTCGCCGCCAAGGCTCCGAAGGCTTCCAAGAGGTTCCTTCAGGCTGAGGAACCAGCAGAACCCGAACCTGTGGACATGGCGAAGCTGAACGCTGAGTTCCATACTGCTCCTTGGCACCGAGGGAACCCGGTGATCGCCGAACGCCCTGCATCACAATGCCACCAACTGCGGCGGGTCCATGGCGGGAAAGCTCCAGAACCGGGCTGCCTCTACATGCAAACTTCCTAGTTGCCCCCCCTCAGGCAAAGGGGTGACTGAAAGCGTGCTGATTGAAAGCGCATGTGCCATGTGCCTAGAATCAGGAGGAAGATAGGTTCCCTTCATAGCTACATGGTGGATCCCATTTAGCAGGTGCTGCACAAGGGGTGATTCTGGAGTGCTTGAGGGTGGCACTATCTTCCCCCTTTCAACATGGACCCAACGAGCACCTTACTGCCGAGCGGATAGCTCAGAGCCTCAGGCATGCCGACGGGGTGACACGGATGCTGCCAGTGCTTTGCTGCTTCAAGGTGTGGTTGATGCGCATGAAGCGCGCCGCGAACACGGAAACAAACGTGGAGGAATAGCTGCCTGTTGGAGCAATATCGCCTTCCCAGCTGGTCATTTGGCATTTTTTTCAGTGTATTGAATTGAAAAAGGGTTAAAGCGGATGGAGAAAACAACGCTCTCTCACACACAAAACCGTCCCCTAACAGCACTACTCACTACTTGTGATCCACCAGGTATGGGCGACATGTTTGTACGAGCGTCGGGTTTGGTCCACTTCTGGAATCTCTCAGAATTACTCACAGCACACCACACCCATCCATGCCCCTGACCCGCCTGAATGAACCCTCAAGTTCTTAAAGAGAATCGTTCTGTTTGGTTCTAGAGTGTTCTGGTGTTCTGAAGGGTGCCAAGCTAGACGTCCGCGTAAGATCACTAGTGCTATTCAAAAGTGTCCTGCAAGTGTGCAGAACGTGACAATTCTCCAAATGGATCCTGTTCGTGGCCACCTTGAGCCTCGACAGGTGTTGACATCAATGATGTCACTTGGTGCCACCAACGACCACGGTCGTGGTGAGTTCTGATGTGTTCGCGTTTCCGAACTCATCGACCTAAGAGCAAACATTTGAGGCTTTGTAGTCCGTGCTCATGAAACATTCTAATTGGATTTGAATACATTTGGAATCCAGGAGCTCGACATGTTTGCTTTATATCACAGAAAGTGTGCATCATTTTAGGGGTTGCCTTTGGGCTGGTGACTGCGTCCATGCGATTTGCATGCTTTCGATGCGAACCGCTGGAGCTAAGGTGTCCGCCTCAAGCCCACAATGGAGCCCTTTGGCAGAGGCTGACCCTTGCCTTGACAACGAGTGCCGTTGTGGGAAGGCAAGGCCTTTAAGGAAGTTCGATGGACTTCATTACTTTCTAATATTTCTATACTTTATACTTACTTTCGCCCCCTTTGGGCCTTTGGAAAGACTTCAGGCAAAACAAATCGGCGACAACATCACAATCAATGACACCTGCAATCGATGCATTGATTGTCCATGGCGCGGAAGAAAATCGCTTTTTCACCTCCTCAGTGGCTGGTTTGGTCGGCCCAGGGCCGCCGTTGTCAGCCGAAGGCCGTGCTTGGCCAACAGCGCCGGTCCACCTGAGGCCCTCCGCAAGGACACCGCCATGTGCACTTGGCTGCTTGAGCATGGCGCCAGTCCTGACACCCAAGATCGCCGGGGCCGCACCCCACTTTACCATGCCGTGACTCGGCGGAGCGGGGGCATGGGGCCTGTACATGCCGTACATATTTGCTGTATAATATATGCAATCAAGACTCACTATTTATATATACATAATATAGTTAATTGTATATATACATATATACTAAAATACATATGCACAGCTTCACCTCGCAGTGAAAAGACATGAACAGACACTAATTATTCGCGCTTTGACTTCTACAAGATGCGTTTTTGTTGTCCTTTTATGTCAATCGTCTTTCGGGGACGTTTAGCTTTACATTGCCTTACTCAACTTTTTCTAGATCAAGCCAGATTACGACTTGCTATAGTTTTTGTTTAGGGTGTTATTGCTATTCTTTATCCGCTCGCTTGATCACTTACATCCATTTTCTGAATTCTCCCAGGTGACTGGCAAGTTGTCGACCGTGGTCACCGAGATGTTGAAGACGGCCAAGAACTTGAGGCATGGAATTTGGGGCTAAACCAAACAAGCGGCAGAGCAAGCCGATTACGGGCCACCCGGGTGGATCTGTTTGGGGGTCAATTGATCCAGACCAGTGATCCATGGATCTTTCTGGCTTGGTGATGGCGAAAGTCGCATGGTCAGCTTGATCAATGCAGGCGGGAATTGCGACACCCAGAAATACGATATATGATTCGTATCACGTACATGGAAGACCTGGTTTTGGTGTTCGGGCAGTGGAGTCAGGTGGCATCAAAAGACGGCCAGCCTGGCCCATGTTTGTGCAGAAAAGAATCGCGAGCAAGCAGCTGAACAGAGTCAGATGAGCAGGCTTTAACATGCTTTAACAACCTATATGCAGCATCAAAAGTCAACATCCTTGTCAATCACATTGGGTTTCAGGACCTGGACCCCCGAAAGGTAGAATGACAACTTCACCACAAAATTCCAAATGCTTTTTGGGGGCATTTGGAGTAGTCCCCTGACAGATGTTTCTGTCCTTTTTGGCTACGCCCACGGTCCCGTACTGCTCGTCCAGTCCCACGGACGGTGACAACGTGGACTTGCTGACCCGTGCAGTGCCTCGGGCCGTTGGGGCGGATGAAGCGCGAGTGCACCGCGGCGCGTCTTCGTTCACCGGGGTAGCGGACGGTTCGCCAAGAAAGGGTTCGCTTCAGCTTTCCCAGGTGCCGAAAACGTTATCTTGGAAAGCTGAGGTCAACTTGAAGAATTAAACAGCATAGACACATCCTTGAACACGCTTTTGGGTCTAGTTTTTACGGGGGTGCTGAGGGTAGGGCTTGTGACGCAAGCAGCGAAGACGATCGGGCCTGGCCCACGTCCGGAATCGACCGCACCGACGGAGCGAGGGCCTCCTTTTTTTGATGTTCCCCAAATGGACGAGCCCGAGTCGGGCCATTTCCTTTGGAGCCCGAGTCCTAGACCTCTCGCAATCTTCTTAGCAAAGCGGGCTCCAAAGGACTCGGAGCCACATGCCTGTTTGGGCCCATACTTTTGCTCAAAGCGTGTGCGTAGTCTGGTGTCGAAAGGACACCTTGGTTGTGGGTTGCAGAAGGACCTGGACTTGTCAACGATTTCTGGAATTCTAGACTGCTTGGTGAACGTCCGACCCCCAGCATGTAATGGTTCTAGAACTAGAACTTAATATTTGGTATTATTTGGTGAACGACCCCCAGTGGAATGCTCCATCCGTTTTGAGGGCGTATGGTGCAGTGGAGGATCATATAGAATCTGGAATCATATATAGATTAATATCATATCGACGTTCTTCGCATTGAAATGGACTTCCTGGGGCAGGCCACTTCGGAGAGTACTTTCCATTCGACTTATACCATTTACTGTACTGCAGGCAGCCCTCCAGTGAAAACCTGCCCTGTTGGACCGTGAGTGGCTTCACCTTTTGAGCTGCGGGAGTGGCTCACCGGATGTCTTCTCGTGTTTATTGTTTTTTGTTTTCTGGGGCATGGTTTCTGTCTAACGACCTGGCTGTGGAGCGTGCGTATTCAGCGTGGCCGCTGCAGCCGCTGCAGTGGCCGCCTGTGGCCGCCAGGTGTGGTTGGGCGAGGTGGAGATCGTGAAGAGCCTCCTGGATGCGGGAGCCACCTCGGAAGCTGCCATGTCCGCAGTGCCTTGGTGCCACTGCGGGGCGTTTTCGTGTCGGGCGGAATTGCAGAGGTACTTAAGTACTTCTAACTTCTAAGTGATGACACAGGCCCAGAGTGAGTGCCGGCCTTTATATATATATATATTATTTACTAACTGCTACTTACCTGCTCACTTACCTGCCGTAGAAGTTTGCTTGCCAACCGACTTTAATAGTGTAGCTACTTAGCTAGTAGTTCCATACTTGTTTGCCTGCCTGCCTGGTATGTTTACAGTTTGTGCGCTTGCTTGTTGGTTTCCTACTCAAGGGCCAGTATGCTGTTGCCACTGCTAGGCTGTTGTATCTACTTTTAACCAAGTGTCTAATGCAATGACCTGCTTGTCATTTTGAGCACCCTTGTTGGAAGACTGGACCGGACCCAATGCGGGGCAGTTTCTGCCATCGTTTGCAATGGGGATGACGAGGGTATATGTTATCTAGTGAAAAGACGCCGTGTATTAAAGCATATGTTCATCCAATGCGTTGACCATTTTCTTGGGCAGCTGGCTGTGTCTCGGCTAGCTGCCAGGACCCGGTCGTCGACAACTGCACCTTGGCACCCAGGCCGAGACAGCTCCCGCGGCCATCGCCCAGCTCTTCGGCTTCACAGGGCCACCTGGCCGCAGTTGCATTGAAGATTCAGGGCCTTGGATGAGCCTTTGGGGTGGCATTTGGTCATGTATGGGTCAAGTCCAGGAACACCATCTAGCCAGCTCTCTCGACAACATGTCGAGAGACGGGCCGTTCAGAATCCCACTAATTTGGACTGTTGCACCCTGAGCGAAGTGGAACATGGCTTAACCTCCCAATCCTTGGCCTCACCCTACTACTCCGCGCCAGGGTGACTGAAGCACCAGCAGTGGCACCCACTCAAGCGCCAGCAGTGGCACCCACCCAGGCACCAGCAGTGGCACCCACCCAGGCGCCAGCAGTGGCACCCACCCAGGCACCAGCAGTGGCACCCACCCAGGCACCAGCAGTGGCACCCACCCAGGCACCAGCAGTGGCACCCACTCAAGCGCCAGCAGTGGCCCCTGTTGCACCATCCCCCGAGACAGTGGAGGCCCCAGAGGCTTCAGAGACGGCTGAGACGCCAGAGACAGCTGAGACGCCCGTGGAGACTGTCGAGGCCCCCTAAAGGTGCCAAAGCAGGCTGGGCGATGGTCAATTAGGAAAACACACAGCTGGGTGGATGAGAGCTGCCAACTTGGCTTCAAAGTCTACGTCAGCTTGAAGGAAAAGGCTTGAAGGAGGTCTTAGAGTGTTATGTCAGTGTATCAAGAAGTCAGGAAAAGGAACATAGCTACTGAAGCTACTGTACGTCGAGCATTCATGCTCAAAGCCCGGCTCCTGTCACACATCATAGCTTAATGATATCAACAGATCAACAACAATCACTGCTCGGGCTCCATGTTTGCAGAAGCTTGTTTTGAGAATAATTATGTGAGCCATCAGTTGTCAAGACTTCAGGTGGATGGGGAGAGGAGACCGAACTGGAACAAGATCTCAAGGTATGAACAGCTAGGGTGGAATCGCACATGTCAGTTTTTTCGTGTTGTTTACCATTCACGGTTAGCCACATGCTATAGAAAGACGATGAAAGACGATGTTGGCCTCGCCTATCCAGTGCTTCTGGCAAGGTCTTCCAAGAACTGGCGAGTAGACACGAACTATATCCCCATTGGAATGGTTCTAGGACATGGGTAGCTTTTGTTTTGCAATTTGTTAAATTTCGGGATGCACATGCATTTTATAGAATTTTAATAGTAATTGATGGTGTTGATGACATCTGTGGCAGAGATCAGAGGCAAAACTATACATTTTCTAGAGACAAATTTTAAGGATGAAACGCACTTGGAAGAGACGCTGGGCATATCATTTTCTAAAGGCCATGAACAGTCAAGGACTCAGCCCAATCCCTGCCCTTTGAGAAATTGAGCGCCATTGACAGAATCTTGTTTCCTGAACGTTCTCTGAGCTCACTTGTTTTCGTTTATTCATATGTATTCAGTGTGCTTTTTGATTTTTTTGACTTTTTAGTGGACGCATGAGCGCAGCATGAACGGCATAACCGGCAAATCCAACCTTTGGCAATTTTCTTCAAATTGCTTCAAGGGTTGTGTAGAACAATTTTGTAGAGGACAGCTACTGACCCTCGACTCGTACTCTTGTTGTTTTCTTTTAATTTGTGTGCATTTTATAGAGCACTTTTTTCGGGAATCCGCTGTCATTTTCTAGTCTTTTCTGGGGCCCAACAATTTTATACTTATAAAATGGTCCGCCCAACCCCTCCTTGAAATCCTAATAGAGATCAAACAAGATCAAACTATATAGTATGTTTTTAGGTTGCCATTGCTCAAAGTTCATATGGGACTAAGAACCACACGTTAACTTGTCGAGGACCATTGTTTCTCTCCATTTGTTCGGGTTGGCGCCAGCCTGGGAGGCCGACGTCACGCGTCTTCCGGCGGATGAGAGAGCCGGTGCTCCGCCGGAGAGCTGGTGCATGTCCTTGAAGATCGCTGCACTGTACTAGGCTTCCCAGTGGACCTCTCCCTTCTTGGAAAGGGAGGGTCTAGGATTCTCGACCTATTTCCTCAACTGGGGGCCTTTGTAATCGCAATGGACCTGGGCCGGGCTAGAAAGGCCATATTTTCTGAGACATTGGCTGGGGGCAGTGGTTTGCCTCAGTTCACACCATGTTTCAGCAAACCGGTCAAACCAGATGTAGCCAGCATGACTGCAGGTGTTTTGCCTGTTGCTATGGGGTCCAGGTCCTGGAATGAATTCATCTTTTGAGCCCACAAAGCAGGCGAAGAGAAAAGGCAGCGAAACCCAACCTCTCAACCATGAGATGGTATGTGGAGGTCTGGATCGGAGGAACAACCCCCTGTGCGCAAGCTGAGGATGTTTTTGGTCTTTGGACTCTGAGATTCCTGGCAATAAACCACCATTGCCACCACCACTCTATACGCCAGCACTTTTCTTTTGAGGAGGATACATGAAGCCTGACACATCGCGAAGTCGCATGTGACACATCGCACGTTCACATCAGGAACCCAGGATGACAAGAATCTCAAAGATACCCACTGCTGTCAAGTCAAATCTATTGTCTGCATTGGGACGGTGAATGTGGCAGCTTTTGTTGGGATCAATGAATGCTGACAAAACATGCAAATCATCCTTCACTAGGCACTCTTCATTTGCAAGTAATCGGCATTCAAATAGTTTGGCATATTATTATTTGTACCAATTATATATGTCTGGAGTATATTATATTCGATACACTGAAGCCTTTTCCTCCACGACAAACACACTTCTTGTGCTGCAGAGTAATGGCTGATTTCAACCAGCTGTCTCGTTTCTGTTTTTCCGTATTTGCTTGTTCCAAAGTAGTGTCACCATGGTGAACCTGTTCCAACAAGTAAGATATGTATTTTTTGTGTAGGTATATTATATATAGTTTGTGTATTTTATATAATGTTACAGGTCATGAGGTTTGCCTGTTGCCAGAGATATTTGGAGATTTCCCACACGAGACGAAGGTGGTCAATATTTAGTCTAAGCCTTTTGGAGTCCCTGAAGTACCAAAAGGAAAACCAAAATTCATTGGTGGAAGGCATTTGGACATATTTGGAAGACCAACAGCTGAGGGCGGAAGACCAACAGCCCCTTACCCTCCAATAGACACCCAGGTCCCTTCTACCGCTTCTCTGGGTCCACACCGGCCGGTCCAGGGGCGCCGCTGAACGTTTGCATTGCCGCGTCCAGGTGCGAGCGTCCAGTGCGTCAAATCCGTGGAAGCAGTGACCTACAATCGGACCGACAGGGGTCCGACCCACATCGTTGGAGCCAGACCGACCAGTTTCGGCCAAACCCGACAGAGTGTGTGCCATTCTTGTTTCATTCGGCCACTGATGGATATAGTATTTCGTTCTGGAGGACTACTGTAGACCCAGCAGGCTCTTCCGGGTACGAGTCCCAGCTTCTCCAGCAGCTCCGTTGATCTGGCTGGTGCCAGGATTTGCTGGCACCGCTTGTTTGAGAGCCCCACCTGGAAAGCGATGTTCTCCCCTGTGATGATTGTTCGCCAGAGCCTTAAAGAGACACCCGCTCGAAAGAGGCACCCACGCTGCCACCGTGAAGCCCTTGCGCCGCCCTCGCAGGTTGGGAGCCAAAGTTAGCTTCCTCGGGGCACTCTCCTCTGACATGTTCGGAGAGGAGCCGCCGCAGCAGGTTTATGCACGTGTACTATGCATTTATATTAGTGTCTATATTAGTATATGTTGCATTTAACTTATGATGTATACTGTAATGTTAGTGACACCTGCCCCAGTTGGTCTCGATAACCTGCACGTGATTGTTTATTCAAGATATGTTTTCAAGTGGATTCCAATACACTCCCACCCAGACCGCTAACTACCCATTGCCCAGCAGGTTGGACACCTTTTGAAAGCGGCATGTTGAGCTCACAGTGATCCATCATTCCCCTGTCCAGGCCTCGGTTTGTTGAAACAAGACTCGCGGAACAGGAGCTCTACAAAACACTGGCCGCTGATCGTGTTGATCTCAGCATGGCCTGCTCCTCAAGGGAGGGCTCGCAACTCCGGGAGGGCTCGCATGTCCTTTGCCCGAAATGGTGAATTTAACCGCTGAGATATGGGTGTGTAGTGGTGCAGTGAATCAGATTCGACCCCCCAAAGACCCCGTGGCAGCGCACAGCAACGCGCGCAGCAAAAACCCTTCGTTGGGGCCGTTTCACACGTCCCGCGGTGGCCAGAGGACCATGTCCTAAGCCGGTCGTGGATCATCGCCAGCACCCAAAAGCACAAATAAGACGCTTGGCTTGGTCTTTGTTCTGCGACACCGGGGAGTCGTGTTTCGAGCCAAACCGGTTGGCTTGGTGTACCGTCACCGGCCGGGGAGTCATTTCATGTCCATTCATCGTCCCGGAAGCGAAGAGCCGACACAACGACGCGCTGATCGAGCGCATAAAACGAGGTCCAGCGACTCCCAAACCCATCAACCTTGGCCTTTGCCACTTGGGCCGGGAGATGGCGGCCAGTGCAGGGCGGGCGCAGGGCGGAGCGGGATCAGTTGTAGTAGCATGTTGTACCAACAGAAGCGAAGGAGATTATTCTTTGATTGTAGCGGCAGTGATATGCAGATTGAAAAGGGGATTTGCTGCCAACAATGATGATGTTTGAATTGTTGAAGAGTTTTGTAAGGTTACTGTAAGGGCGGCAGGCAGAGGTTTGGATCCAAACTCCTGCAACAAGGCTGCTTGCTCTTCAGCACCTTTCACACACGCATGAGCTGATTTCTGGAAGTTTTTGCTGCCTTGCAAAGGCTGGTTTAGGTGGCAAAATCAGTAAACATACATTTAGAACAGGCGTTTCTTTGACCAAACCCATGTGAACTCTGAGATAATTTGACTTCTGCAAACAGGAACGCATAGGTTGCTGTTCTCCTTGGCCAGGTACAGTCTTTGTCCGAATCCCGTCGCCTTTGCTCA
Organism: Durusdinium trenchii; assembly: GCA_963970005.1. Classification (NCBI taxonomy): domain Eukaryota; class Dinophyceae; order Suessiales; family Symbiodiniaceae; genus Durusdinium; species Durusdinium trenchii. The sequence goes on along the minus strand of CAXAMN010022284.1, from coordinate 1,005,336 downwards.
CTTGGCCCCGGTAAGGTGAGCAAACCTCCGGGTTCAGACGTGCGCTACGCGTGGGGAAAACCCAGAGCGGTGCATGACGCTGGGAGGATCCAGGACGCGACATCAATCTATATACTAGGAAAGTGTTTTGCTCACTTAATTAGTTGAGACTTGGCTTTTTCAGTTGATGTGTATTAATTTGTGGGATGTGGTTCAGTGGACCATGACATACATCGAATTGAAAGGAATTCTTTCAGAAAGGATCGCTTGTCACGGGGTTCGCAGGTGAGTTGCTCGGATGTTCATGTCAGCCATCCAGGTCATCATCTATAGCTGCTGTAGGATCAGTCCGACTTCTGTGGTGCAGTGGTTTCAGAGTAGATGGCACAGACCGAAACCGATGTACTACCATGGGGGGTTCATATAAGCCACCGACCTTGGGGTTTGAGCATGTTTGAGCCATGTATTCTCAATCCACTAGACTATTGCCTGTAACAGGACCCGTAAACAAGTATATATCACTATTTTAGAACAAGGCCTGTACTAACCATCATCATCCACTGGCAACCAGGTAATAGGATAGACCCAAACTATTATTGGAGTATATATATATATATTAATAACTACATTGTGTTTTAATTGCTTGATCGGATGAGCCAAGGGCAGGTGAAAGGTACCTACTGTGAGTCCTGAACGCTTGGGGTGAGCCGGTCAGCCAGGTTCTTTAAGGACAATGCCGCAGACCGGATGCTCACTGCAAGGACAGCAGACTGGATGATGGGCTCAGACTTGCACTACATCCATATATGCCATAGGTCCATAGATGTCCATATGGTATTGCTCACAAGCACTTGTTTCAGGATGTTTCTCGGCTATGTTTTATGTTTGTTCGTTCTATGGCACTGCAAGAGCTGAGAGCTGACCCTGGTCTCCTTCCAGCGAAAGACGGGCTCCTTCCATCGGCTGACGATTGTGAAGTGTGCAGACATCCTGGCATACTCATGAAAATACCTTTAAGGCATCATGAACATCAAACGGCCAAACAACCAAACCACACAATGACAAAGCCGAAATGGTTTCCAAACAATCATCCGCGCCGCTTCTGACAGAGCCAGGAGCGTCGGCGAGCTTCTGGGTGCGAAATCCTTCGGTGGACTCCACATGAGCTTGGGCGCCCCTTGGAGAGGACGAGTTGAGGTCCGCGGTTTTGAAGATGTTTGGTGAAGATGATTGACCATGTTGGTTTTGTTTTGGGGCACATGCGCGTGCATGCTGACTTGAAGTTAGTTCATGTGTGGCATCGCAAAGCTGAGGATGAAGGATGGGATGGGGTACTGTGCATGTTCAGGTGGGGTCCGCCTCCGGGGACTGGTCCCTCCATGACTGGAGGGATGCTGGACCCCCTGTGAGCAAAGGGTGTCCAGCCAAGTGTTTGGGCTGTTTTTGGGATCCGCAGGAGATGGAACTACAGCACTCACTAAGTTGGCCTTGATCGCTAGGAAGGGAAATGGAAGGAACAGTCAGCTAGTTATGGTGTTATGGGGGCTGTTGATGGGCCAATTCCACGGAGGTGATTGACCACGAAGGTGAATAAACATTCAACATGAGCACAGCAAGATTGAGAAAGTGACACTGGAGCTGCAATGCCCAACTGAGGCAGTGACGTTGGAAGATTCGACTATGAGAGAGGACCGATTTTTGATTTGACGTGGCTGTGGTCTTTTTTGCCCAACCAGGCCCCAGAGGCTAACGTAGGTAACTATATTCTCCATAAATGGGAGTGTTCAAGCATGGTTCCAACATGTTCCAACTGCCTCCTGAGCTACCGACCCCTTGCTGGTTCAACGCGCAAACTCTGGCAGAAGGGAGGTTCAACGCGCAAATTCAGTCCCTACCTTCGCCCACTGGTCTCCTCGAAACTTGTGCCAGGTTTAAAGAGATGTAGCACCTGGTGATGGAACAGTAACAGTCGTTGTCCAAAACAAATTGAGGTGTTTGTGGCTGAGCCACGCGACCTCACCTCACATTGCAAGCAAACCCCAGAAGTGTCCTTACTCGTAGGGTCTACTTGAGTCCATGACTCGCAGCAAGCCACGGGTTTTAGGATTCTCATTCATATTCATATACATATTATACATTTGGTTTTCTTTATACACATTGCGACCGCATAGGGGGCCACGCTAAATCTCTGGACCCAGTTGATCCCGTTGACCCAGTTGGCCCCAATAAGCTACCACTACCACTACCACTACTAGTACTGGTGCTAGTACTACTCCTACTCCTACTCCCACTCCTGCTCATACTCCTATTCCTATTACTACTACTATGGGTCAACTGTGTCCACCACCACTGCTATCACTACTACTGCTGCTGCTGGTGCTTCTTCTTCTATCACTATAGGTTTGATGAAAGTTTGTTCACTTCGGCACCTGATTTAGACCCACAGTTTCCACATAGCATTCGTAGGCCTTTGAGGAAGCCTTTCGCCGAGCGCACAAAGCTGGAGGCCACGGCGGCGACGAACAGCAGAAGTTGTTATATGCCACGATTTGTTGATTCGTTTACAAGAAATTGGCTTACTAGAAGTACATCAGTCAGCTGTTTTCTTATGTTTTGTATTGTTTTGTGTAATGCGTTCCAATCAACATAAATTAGGATCCATGGGCCTGAAGCCGCCAATTGTCCGATTCGTGTCAATCCCTGAGGTTTGTGTGCAAGTAGGTGATTGGGATGTTGTACCTGTGAACTTTGCTGTGGAGGGCTGTTCGTTCGGCACGTCATGAGACTGATGCCGTTGCTGGCCATATCGGCCTAGGTGCGCACAGAGCCTTAGACTTTAGCTTTGGCGGAAAAGCCAGCGTTCGCGTCCGCTTCACTTGCATGTCAATGCACACATGTAAGTAAGTTGGCACCGGAGCCTGCGCCATGGAGCAGTACACGCTGTTTTCTGAGGATGATTCAGCCTCCCGCTTTGAGTGGGGTCCGGAAGAGCTGGATGCTTTGGAACGCCTGTACGCTTCAGTTGATGATCCAGGCCAGCCTTCAGCGTCGAGCCCAACTCCGTTGATGCGTTGTTTACGGTGCAATACAATAGCACAACAACAGAGCATTGTCCCTGGTTCCGTTTGTGCTTCTTGCGGTTTTGGTAGTTTCTACAACGTTGCCGAGCCGACAAGGCAAGCTACATGGTTGTACGTGCCTCGTGTTGACAGTGCGCCTGCCGGACCGGTCCTTTCACCTTCTGCCCGGAGGCCTGCAGTTGAGACGCGTCAGGGCGGCCATGGTGGGCCACCTGATCCGCCTCCTGCGCGGGAGACTGGTGAGAGTGAAGATCCGACGGATGACCCGTCGGTGGTTGCGCCTTCGTCGACCTACAGCTGGCCCAATGTTGTTGAGTCCGAACGGCAGTCGACCACCTCCTCAAGACGTCGAAGAAGGAGAAACCGCAGTGTTGTCGATCCTCAGCCGCCACAACCGGAAGTCGCTAGCCCCAGTGCTCCATCGGCTGCAGGATCGAATGTTGAGAGACCATCCCCATCGAGATTGCCTATGCCTTCAAGGTTGCCAGGTCCAACAGTTGGTACAGCTGCAAAGAGTTCAAATGAGTTGTTGGAGGTCATGCGACAGCTGCTTGAGGAGAAGCGCGGATCCGATCGTGCTTCGCAGGGTAGCTGGGACAGTCGTCGTGGCCCCATTCCTGGCGTGAAGTGGAAGGGCGGAACACCGCCGGCTCCACGTTGGAGTTACAACAGCTCAGACTTGCGAGCGTTCTCGAAGTGGGAACGTCGTGTTCAGGTTTGGAAGCTTCAGGTGCAGAACCAGTTGACAGGTGCAGAGGCTGGTTTGATGCTCTTCGCCAGTTTGACTGGCGAAGCTGAGGCCGAGAGCGAACACATGTCGCTCGCCAAGGTGAACTCGAAGGAGGGCGTCGAGTACATCATCTCGTGCTTGAAGGGTCCATTGGAGCAGAAAGTTCTGTATCAGAAGAGGTCCCTCCTTGCAGCTTATGAGACGGTGGCTCGAACCCCGCAGGAATCAGTTCGACAGTACATTAACAGGTATACAAGAGGATCGAGCGAGATCTTCAGACGGTTGGGATTTCAGCAGGTGCAATGTATGATTCAGAAAGCCGCGGCAACAGACTTCTGGAGCGTTGCAAGCTTGAGCCATCGTTGTCACGATTGGTGTTGATTGGTGCCCACAACAGTTTGGATTTTGATGCTAATTGTTGAGAGTTTGCAGCTTCAATTTCCGGATTTTAAGCAGACGCCATCCATCTTTCAAAGCAACAGTTGGCAGAGCAGCAGACAGGCAGCCGTCAGGTTACAAGTCAAGCGGCAAGTCGCACAGTGGTTCTTTGCACTCGAGCTCAACCACCTCAACAGTGCCCTCATCCGCATCAGCCTTCAACCGTGGGAAGGGGAAGGGCTACCCTTCCTATCCGAAGCGTGTGTACCAGACCGAGCAGGTCGCTGAGGAAGATGAGGCTGAGCCGGAATTGCCGGACATTGATCCGGAAGAGTTTTATGAAGCAGAGGAGCCACAAGAACAAGATGATCCCGAGCAGGAGGAAGCAGAGCCCCAGGACGATGCAGATGAAGCATTGCACAACCTTGCACAGGTCCTCACTGTGACTTCGAAGAAGCTGCAAGCGACTGTGTTGGGACGCAAGTTCACTGGCAGACGGTCGATCGAAGATCGAAAGCGGTCGTCTTCATGTGCGGCTTGCGGTGCAATGGGACACTGGGCCGGTGACAGCATTTGCCCCGTGTCGAGCAAAGGGGGCAGCAGCACTTCCAAGGGATCAGGGAAGAACCAGCAGAAGGGGAAAGACAAATCCAGGTTTTCAGGTCAGTCAGCATCCTCCTTGACTACCACCTCATACCCAAAGAAAGCATTTGTGGTCAACTTCGGGGACGAAGATCAGTATGAAGATCCACCAGGGCCTGAGACCTTTCACAACTTCCCCACCAACCTCGTCGAGGATGATGCCAACCCTTTTGTTTACATCACGGAAGCCATCGATTTGAGTGGATATATGGTTTTAGACACAGCCTGCCAGAAGTCTTGCACAGGGGAACGTTGGATGAACACCCACTCCAAACTCCTCCAGAACCACGGGATGCAGACGGTTCGTGAAGACTGCTCGGACAAGTTTCAGTTCGGTGCAGGTACAACACAGCAAGCAGCAGAGCGGTGCTACTTCCCGATTGCATTGCCAGGTCAGGAGACCCAGGGAGTGATTGTTGGCGTCAGTGTTTTGCCATTGAACATCCCGTTTCTTGCAAGCAGAGTTTTGTTGGAACAATTGGGCAGCATCATTGATTTGCATCATTGTGTTTTGCATTTTGTGAAGATTGGAGTTTCAATTCCTTTGGTTCGCAAGCATGGTCACATTGTTGCACGTATCACGGCATTTCCACCTCAGTGTTCACAGATGGTTTGTTGGGATGAGTTGACTGACAGTTCATTTTGGTCGAAGCCGTCGCCTGAGCTTGTCATCCACCCGGAAGCCACGATCTCTCAAAGTGGCTCAAATTCGATCGCACCTACGCTCGCTCATGCCTCAGTCGCCCACCAGACAACCACCGGAATGGCTGACCCGGTGGAGGACTTTCCTTCTCCGGCTCCTGATGTTGGAGCTGAACGTGTTCAAGACGATGAGCCGCTTGGTGCGAGTGGGCATTCGTCCACGTTCATGGTTGACCGCCACCGAGGCGGAAGAGCAAAAGAGCCAGCAACTCCTCAAGATGGCCAAGCCGAAGCCCTCTCCGAAGACATGCTCACATCCGGCCTTCCAACGGTACGGAAATGCTCACGGCAAGTTCGCACGATGCAAGAGGTGCGACCAGAGGTTCAGATGGATCAACGAGCAGGAGGCCTGGGCAGTATACTCAAGCTCATCACAGCTGCCATTGCCGTCACAGGCTACCACCCTGACAACGGAAGAGATGTGCAGGCTGTCAGCTACAAGCCCCAAGAGCAAGGCCACTGCCAAGAAGTCCATGGCCCGCAAGAAGACTTCAGCAGCTTCGGAAGGAGCAGTCAGGCCCACCAGTTCACCTCAGCTGCCAATCCATCACAGCCTCAGCCAGTCGGAGGGCGAAGGTGGCTACCATGGCACCGGCATACACCAAGGAGGAGTACCACGACATGATGGAAGGAGTGTCGATGGAGCATCTGATCGACTCGGACGACCCGGATCGCTATCCATCAGATCCGGAGACATGGGATTGGAGAGGCATTTGACAGATGAGCTCAACGACCACGACTACTGGGAGACATGCAAGAACAAGTGCATCCGGCACCATGTTCTCCCAAGAATTCTCCTCATGGACATCAACCGAGTCCAATGCCCAATCCCTCGACATTGCCTTGCGTCGGAGTGCCGGGCTGAGATCAACTATGAGGATGGGACATTTGAAACCATCACATACTGCTGGGACACCACCTTTCCAACCCAGCTTGAGAAGACATGGACAGGCCGCACTATCTTCACCATTGAGAGCACCAACAACAGCTCTCGTGCCTACCTCACGTCAGCAGGCCGAAGGGATCTTCGAAACTCAGTGAGGCAGACACATCATGTCCTCCAGCTCGAACACACACTGGTGAACCAGGCCGCCCATGATCAGCCCGACCTCCAAAACATACCTCGGCAGCGAGCCAAACGACCCAAGGTCGACATCCTGGAGACTTTTGCAGGCACCGCCAATATCACCTGGCGATGCCCCAAGTACCACCTCACAGCGGCACACCCTATGGACTACAACACCGGTTGGGACCTGAGTAAGCCCGCTCACCAGCTCCAGGTTGAACAGGCATTGGATGAGCTCACACCTTTCATCCTCATCCAAGGCATCGACTGCAAGGATTGGTGTCTTTTGCAAGACAACACCAACTACGTCAGGCGAAAGATCCTGCTGTTGATGAGACGTGCCAAGGCACGCAAGATGCTCAAAGCAGTGTGCAAATGGTGCCACAGACAAGCTGCCGCTGGAAGATACTTCCTGTTGGAGAACCCTCTCACCAGCAGGATTTGGAATGAGAAGGACATCCAAGACCTTCTCAAGCTGCCGAATGTTGAGTTTGCTGCATGCCACGCTGGGGCCTACGGAGCGACCAATTCCAAGGGCCAGATGATCAAGAAGGGACACCGTTTTCTAGGCAACTGTCCCATGGTGCTTCGCCGCCTCACCAGGCGACTGTCGCCAGAGCAGCTCAAGCAATGTGTGCCTCTGGAAGGCAAAGAGACGACCTTGTCACAGGTCTACCCTCCAAGACTGGTCGACCAGATCCTTCAAGGAGTTCGAGACCAGCTCACAGCCCAATACCCAGACCGGAGCACACCACCAGGCAAGACATACAATGTCTACATGAACACGGCAGCACCAGCATGGTCCGAAGCATTGGACATGGCAGAGTCCACCTTCCAAGTGACCCGCTACAAGAGCTTCATTCTTCCAGTTTCTGATCCACTCTTTGCCAAGGTCAGCCGACTTTGCGAGTGGAACCACATGGAGCGAGTGCAGATCTCCAAGCAGCCAATCACCTGGCGGTTTCCGTCACACATACCGCACACACACAGAGCAGCCGCTCTCAGGTACAACGATGGCACCATCGAGGTCATTGAAGAAGACCTCCAACTTCTACGACATCCCAAGGCAAGGTTCAGGAAACCAGTCGAAGTTGGCATCTTCATGTTTGGCACTCATATTGCACCACAACCGGAACAGCCTGAACAAGCACAAGCAGAACAGGCAGCAGCATCACAAGCAGCAGCAGAACAGAACGATCCTCTCAGGAGACTGGCAAAGCCCACGGAGGAAATCACCTTTCCAGCTGATCTGAAGATACCAGCTGAGGTCAAGACAGCAGTTCGTCGCCTCCACAAGAACCTGGGCCATCCACACGCCACAGAACTCAAGAAGATGCTGGCAATGAACGGTGTGAAGAACTCAACCATTTACACCGCAGTTGACTCCATGAGGTGCAACGCTTGTGATCGCACCCGAGGACCCAACAAGCCAGATCCTGGAGGTGGCATCGATGATTTTGGCTCCAGCCAATTTGGAGACCGACTGCAGATGGACATCGTCTACCTCCCAGACATCCAGTCAACCAACTTCTTGGTCCTGGGGATCATATGTGAGACAACACACTTGCACGTGGCAACACTCCTGGCAGATCGCACACCAGAAGAGGTCACCCGCAAGTTCCAGACTGCATGGAGCCGAAACTTCGGCTACCCTCTCCGCATCAGAACTGATGCTGATGGAAGCTTCAGGTCCACCTTTGAGGACCACATGGATGAGCAGGGAGTCTTCATGGACTACATCCCCGCCGAGGCTCACAACAAGATTGGTTTGATAGAAAGGCACAACGCCACACTCAGAAGCTTGGTCGAGCGCATCGCAGATGCTCGAGCTGCAGTTGGGCCAGAAGCCATGGATGAAGTGCTCATTGCAGCCACCACAGCCAAGAACTCATGCACATGGTCATCAGGCCGTCCTCCATATGTGGCAGCATTTGGCCGCATACCACGCCAAGGCCTGAGCCTTTTGGACGACAAACACGGCCTGATCACAGGCCAGACACGATCACAAACACAGATGCAAGCAGATGCGCTACGTGTTGAAGCACAACAACATCTGGCAGCAATGTCCATCGACGGCTCACTACGCCGTGCACTCCTTCGCAACACCAAGCCATCAGCAGCTGACATCCCCGAGATCGGCAGCATAGTGGCATACTGGAGATGGACAGCCAGAAGTGGAAAGAAGCGTGGCGGATACAAACTCGCCAGGCTCTTGGGACAAGACCCCGACGGCAAAAGCTACTGGCTCCAGGCCGGAACAAACACGGTCCGAGTAGCACCACACCAGTTGAGAACAGCCAAAGGCTTCGAAGCATGGGAGCCTGACCGAACCCAGATCCAGATGCTTCGCATCGCCGACCAGAACCTGAAGGATGGACTGCTTCAGGACGACAGCATTCCAGAGCCCTCCAGATGATCCAGAACAGCCCCTTGGCTATGATGCCATCGAGCCCACGGCAGAAGACATTCCGGTCTCCGAACTACCTTTACTAGTACCTCCTGCCCCAAGTTCAACGCCAGGACAAAGAAGCCGTTCAGACAGACCCATATCTACAACCACAGGTTGACCTGAGGGTGAACGTACACTCACCCAGCTACAGGCAGACCGTCATCCAGACCCAGAACCGATTTGGCATGACACCAGAACAGTGGATGCAGTCAACATGCCCGTCCGTCCCAACACCAGTACCAGCTGACACATCAGCTGTCACTCAGACTGAGAAGCCAGACGTCATCGACGTGGACGCCTTACCAGAAGCAGCGCCAGGCCAGGAGCACCTTTTGAACATTGCTCCAACCACACCGCCAGAACTGGGCATTCAGCACCCCTCGAAGAGGAGCAGTTCCGAGATGGAACAGCCGATCCCAGAGATGCATCCAGCACAGACGGGTGCTTTTGCATCCCAGTGGCCAAACAATCTGGGATGCACCCTACGACGCCAGCGAGCGCCACAGTTTTCCAAGTCGCACCGACATGGTCACCGAACTATGGTACCAGGCCGACCCGCCGCAGCAGCAGCAGCACAGCACCAGTCTGGTGAACACACCAGAGGGCATCCAGTTGAAGGAACCCTGCAGCGATGGATCCGACGAAATAAGGATGCCATTCGCATGCCATCAGGCCCTCAAGGCCTACCGCAAGACAGATGACTACTGCGGTGATGGCGAAAGCAGTGACTCCGACATCTCATGTGATGACATGACCTTGGGAGGTCAAGGAGTCAAGACACCACTGACGAAGTCCAGCGGTGGCATGCTGGAGAAGGCACGCACAAGGCAGGAACAGAAAGCCTTGGACAAAGAGATCCCTTGGCAAAGCATCATGGCACTCCCACCTGAAGACCTCGCCAAGTATGTGGAGTCAGCCAGAGCTGAAGAAACCTCTTGGCAGCAGTTCAGCTCAGTGGTGCCCCTCACCCAGAAGGAAGCCGATGAAGTGCACCATGACCCTGTTCTCAAACGCCGCATCCTCAAGGCCAGAGCGGCATACAGGGACAAGGCCAAGGGAGTTGGCCCTTTGCGCGCCAAGACGCGCGTTGTGGCACTTGGCCACAATGATCCAGACCTGCACCACATCGACCGTGAGTCAGCAACCCCGACCCGGCAGTCGGAATACCTCCTGTACGCCATGTTCATAGCAGGCTACAACAGGATGCTGGTCAACAACGACCGATGGTGCCTATGGGCTGGAGATGTGAAGACAGCTTTCCTGCAGGGAAGACCAGACGAGCGGCATCTCCCACTCTTTCTGTCACCACCGACAGATGGTGTGACCAAGCTGGCAGGCACGTTCAAGAGCCCGCTCTACCGCATCGAAGGAAATGTGTAAGCCAGTGCACCAAGGACATGGGGGATGCACGTGATCAAGATGGTCACCACTCGTGCCCACTTCACTCAGCACTCACTGGACAAGATGTTCTTCTACCTCTACACCAAGTTGCCCGGTGACACCCACGACAGTTTAGCGGCCCTCCTCATTACATACGTTGATGATTTTATGCTGGCACACAATGAGCGCTGGGACCGCAAGCAATTGTTGGATTTGTTTCAGTGGGGCTCGCAAGAACAGTTGTCCTTCGACAAGAGCCTCACCTTCAAGGGCAAAGAGCTGAGCCTTCGCAAGGAAGGCGATGTGGCCTATTTGGCCTTGACACAGACCGCCTTCATTGAGAGCATGAAGGTTGGCAATGTGGAGTGCAAGAAGCGGCAAGACCAGACCATCCAGCCGGAAGACATGCCTGAGATGAGGTCAGTTGCTGGATGTTTGCAATGGCTGTCAGGCCAGACTCGACCTGACGTCTCCGCGACAGTCAGCCTTTCAAGCAAAGGGGGCAAGTCCACCTACAAGGACCTCCTCAACATGTATACGGCAGTTGAGCACCTCCACCAGACCAAAACTGCTGGAATCCACATGTGGCCTGTCGCGATGAACCTGCAGACCTTGGTGGTCAGCTACAGCGACAGCAGTTGGGCCAATGCAATGGGCTCAGCTTCGCAACATGGCAACATCCTCCTGTTTGCCGAACCCAAGGCCACGGACACCACCAGTCCGGGACTCTTGGTGGACTGGAAGTCCTCGCATTCAGCGAGGGTGTGCCGATCGACTCTGTCGGCAGAGGCCAGTGCATGTGACACTGGAGTTGACAGAGGGGCATTCATGTCTTACCTGGCCTCCGAGATCCTGCAGAACAAGCCGGCATTCAAGCTGATGCGGACACTTCGCCTTGTGTCCGTAACGGACTGCCGCAGCCTCTACGACGTGCTGGTCAGTGAGAATCCTCGGACAGAGGACAAGCGGACGATCGTGGTCGTGAGATCGATCCAGCAGCACCTGACGAAAGATGAAGTCTTTTGGGTGCCAACACACCTCCAATGGGCAGACGCCCTTACAAAGTTGGGCGACAAGGTGCTTGAAGTGTTCATGAACTGGCTTGCCAAGCCCTGGATTCAGCTCCGAGAGCATCAGTCCCAACACAGAATTGGGAGTGTGAACTTTGCTGTGCAGGGCTGTTCGTTCGGCACGTCATGAGACTGATGCCGTTGCTGGCCATATCGGCCTAGGTGCGCACAGAGCCTTAGACTTTAGCTTTGGCGGAAAAGCCAGCGTTCGCGTCCGCTTCACTTGCATGTCAATGCACACATGTAAGTAAGAGTACCACACATTTTCTGTCAAAGGTGCGGGATGCGGTGGGCACTTCATATCATAGGTTTGTGTTGCTGTTTCTGTAGGCAGGAGTGAGCTAGAATTTTCGTGACCAAGGCCCGATGAGCGCACAGACACGCACAGGCTTTACATCCTTCGATCCCAATCTGCGTGGGCCGATGGTGAAGAGCAGCCCCTTGCCTCGATGAAAGATGACACTGCATGGGGACAAAAGATGACACCATATGACAGCGCCTGGGCGAGGAAACTCCAGTTAGACTCACCATGACTGGGATCTAACCCCCCCTGCAAGACAGGTTTGCCTGAAAGTTGGTGGACATTGCCCAAGACATCCGAAAACCAAAGTGTTTTCACGTGTTTCACGGATTGGGACATGTTTGGAACTTTGCAGAGTTGTGGGGTTTCATGGTCGTGGTAATGATTCTTGTGCAGACATATGTTCGATCCTGGCTACATCGTTGGCAGCTCCAGCTCAATGGTTGATAATGTTTGTGGTGCTTGAAACCAGTACGCCTTAGATGTTTATAGGTGCTAAATAGTTTTGAGACCCGCATCCTGTCAGACAAGCCCTCCAAACGCCCAGGTCCAAGCGCTTATGCCAAGCGTGTGGAGGTTCGGTATGTCGAACGATTCGAGGGCCGAGGTTTCAAGTGGATTGGACGGCGAACCTTTGGGTAGAACCCTGGGAGCATGAAGAATTCACCAACACCCGCCTCCCTCTTCCCAGTCACAAGCACAGCATGTCTACATCTCAAGATCTGAAATTTATTCCTCTTTGGTGAGCTTCAATAATGAGATCCAGCAACAATCCCAAACATCGTCACTGGGAGCCTTGGACATAATCTTAAGCGACTTTTGATTTAAGTTATAACCGTAGTGACCTTGATTTTACATGAACTGAATTCGGCATAGGTAACCCCTAAACTTCTAAACTTGACCATGCTTGACTTGGTTGTCCATCTCGTTCACGGGTTATACAGCGGTGGACCTGGGTGAACTGGCTGGTTACTGGGCTGCTGGCGCGACCCACCAGCGATCTATCCACTGCATTCACAGCCGCGAGTTCGCCAAAACTGGCCAAACGCCAGCACTGGCACTCCTCTTTGAGAACCATGCGGGTAGCACTGCAACCACCTGGGAGGGGTTGCCCCGTCGTCGCTTTCTCCCCAAAGGACTTCATTGGGCACTGCGACCTGGTGAAGTCGTCGGACGCCGACGCGGAGCCCGGCGAACTCAGGGGGAGGCGGGCGGAAGGCTTTTGCGCTCAACGACTCGGAAAGGAGGAGGAGGGCCTCCATCAGCACCACCCGGGTTTGGGGTTCTTGGATGACACATACATTTTCTAAGGGAGCCTATTAACCACCCAAAGGGGTGCTGGCAGACAGGTTCGATGTTAGCCTTGAGCTCCCCTAACCCTCCACATGAACACCTGGTTGACAATTATGGCAGTGGGTCAAATTCGGGGGTGCATGGTTGAACAGAATAGACTACGAGGGAGGTCAATCTACCAGGAGTCGGTGCCCCGGGTTTGGACCCAAACCCATATGATATAACCTGGTTTGGTTGGCTATCCCGTGAACCAAGGTAGATTTTATGGTGGGGACCCCTCATAAGCAGTCATGAGTTAAAGGATGAGGTAGGTTAGGTCAGGTATCAAGTTTATATTGACCCCTACTCCAGGTTTTGCCCAAACGTGGGTTTTATCCTTCCGTGTTGGTGATGTGCGGATTTTGCGGCTTACACTGAAAGTTTGATTCACCATTGTTCGTGCTGCACTTCTTCATTCCCAAGGCAGTTCTGCTGGGTTTGGGTGCAGCGGCAAAGAGCAACAAGAGTATAATAGTGGAAAACCACCTGTTTGTAGAGTAACATGGTCATCCAATGGAGCCATTCTCCACTTCCAGGGAGAGTGCTAAGTTATAAGTATGCATCATAATATTTGTATACATATATTATATATACCGCATCCAAGGCTTTCACAATTAGAAGAAACAACAACACCAATGAAAAATGCCCTGAGGACCGGCGCAGTGAACTACAAACAGCCAGGGTGATGACATCATGACATCAATCATGCATTTGTTTCCTCCTTTCAGCTAAAATCGTTGCAGATCAATCAGCGCACGTTAAACAACACATGTTCCCCTCTCTTTTGGGATCGGTCGACAAGTTGACCGATGTTCGTTTTCGGCAAATCAAGCGCAGAGGAATTCATCAACCTTTCGCTAAATTCATCGCAAAACAACGACAAGCGATCTGTTCAACGTCCGATCCTTGCAAGTGGCCCCCTACTGCAGGTTGGTGAACCAACCTAAGATGCAACAAGTGATTTCACTGTCCGCATGCACAGGTCCGACAGGTCCTCATTTCGGAAGATGATCGTGCTAGACATGAGCTCCCTCCGCTGTGTGGTGTGTTTTGGCCATACTAGAAGTTAGATTATACTAGAAGTGCGGTGCATCCGCCAGTCTGAGGTTCTTGTATGGTGCTGATTGCGATTTGGAGGCGCGACATCACATGCAGACGCGTCAGCGTGGTGTCCGGTGAAAGACGGTTTGCCGTGTCGTGTCCGGTTTGGATTTCGTCTGCACGGGAGGCGATTGCAAACAAGTGTCTCGTCTGCACGTGAGTGCTTTAATCTATGCCGTGGACAGTGGAATGGAACAGTTGACATTCCCTCCAAGCGCATGCAACATTCATGGCATTCCAGGTGGCAAGGCAAATCTAACCAAGCTTGCAAGCCTTTGGATGCATCAGCACCACGGAATTTGCATGCCCAGCCCGACATGCAAATACTTTTTCGCATGGGAAGGACCTCCATATGAAGGACTCTCCTGCTTCCCACACATGACATATGTCCACATATGGAGTCATATCTCATTTCTGTTGGCGGATGAATTCAAATCATAGGAATCGTAATCAGCTTTGGGTCCAAGAGTCCAATTTCTCTTGGCAGCACCAGATGCTGTCCATGCCTACTTGCGACTTGCCAGGTTGGTAAAGGCTACATTCCTGGGAGCCGTCTCTTTGTGTTAAGCATGTGTTTTCACCAAGTTTGTACCATAAATCCCAGCAACCAATCATTCCAAAGAGCTAACAATAATCAATCTAGAAACCCTAGTTTTCCAAGGACACTTCATTCACCAAATCGTTTTGTTTTGATCAGCCCAGCCGTGCGCACAGGTGGCTGCAGAAGGGAGCCAAGCTGGTGCTGCTCTCAGCCAAGAATGAGCCTAAAGACGAAGCTACTTTATTCACAGACCACTGAATAGTTTGGTCACAGACCACTCATAATCTTTATCCATTCAGTGGTGTGGAAAAGCAAGGGTGCACAAGAGTTTTTGGGAGAGAGTCGATGACCTGCTTTGCAGCACTGGCAGGTGATCATGACGCGTGGTCCAGATGGGGTCGGGGCTCCCGGAAAGAAGTGCCGGGAAGAACCCTATAGACCCTTTTGAGCCTAAGAGAGGCTAAATTCCACCATTGGTCCGTACACCTGCAATCCTAAGACATCCAACCACGCAACCCTTGACCTCGCGAAAAAGAATATCCACTGACTTGTATGGTCTTCATATGGTCTTCTAGTTTTCCGGGTTGCTCTGGGCACCGAAAGATGCTCGAACTCTGAGTGCCACGCTGAGTGCCACTCCTGACCTCTGAGGCCACGGCTTACTATCGGACCCCCTCCGGGCAGGGCGCTCGGTTCACCAACACGGTGGACGAAAATCGAGGTCATGACGAGGTCTTGACGACTGGAGCGTGGTTTCTGTTTTTGTTTGGCTATTTTTCTCCCGGAGCCGCTCCGGAAATCCCCAAAGTGAGCGCAAAGTCTTGGAGTGAGCGCATCACTTGGTATATATATATATATAAGCCAATGATGGCTTTCAAGCCTGCTAGCTGCTGGTATTTTTCAATGGCAGGAACCTTGAGTTTCCGAACACTTTTCGCCATGGGGTTCCGAGCGGCAGCTTCTCGGCGTTCGCTCAGGAAGTTCACATCCATGAGCGCCTCGCCACCCTGCACGTCGCCGAAGACCATCGACTTTGAGGTGGAGCGAGTCGTCGCTGCCGCTGCGTCGGCGATTCCGGCGATTCCGAACGACCAGTCCAAGCAGCTGAGCCTCCAGCGATGCTGCAGGAGACGGATGTTGTTTCCATCAGATTGATGTTTGTTCACTGTTTAAAGATATCTTCACTCACGGGGGGGGGTTGTAATATATCGACTGGGCCTTTGGATGATGACTTTGGGTGTCAGGTTTATGGATGAGCTCAATTTAAAGATACACAGCGTCAATCAGCATCAACATTCCCCTTCCTGCTACATGGCTGCCACTTCGAATTCCTCCTATACGGCATCACAGATATGGGCGCGCTTTATTATCTTTGCGCGACTCTAGTTGTGTGACGAGATCCACATTGACATGGAATCTGGTGTCGCTGAGTGCTCGCTTGTTTTGTGATTCAGTTTCAGCGTGGAACCTACCGCTGGTGGTCAGTGAACACCTCTCAACCTCTTGGGTTGGTCCGTGGATGTCAGTGAACACCTCTTGGGTTGGTCTTGCCTTGGGTTGGTCCTACCTCTTGGGTTGGTCCGACCGTTCATGTTTTCGATCAGGGCTTCGGCTTCCCAGCCGTGTCCCTCCGTTCCCATGAGCCGTAACAGGAAAAGCAGCGCTCAGTTCCACCGCTGAAACGTCAGTTTTGGAGTGCGAAACGGAAGACCTTTGACGCAATGTATACACTCTGCTGGCCCCTCTCCAAGCTTAAACAAGCATCTATGGACCACCAGTTGGGTTCAAGAAAAAACAACATCACAGTGGATGATAGGTGTGCCACCAGGCATTTGCCACTTGGAAGCTCCCTGGTCCTTCGAAGACCGAACAAGTTCCCCCAGTCAGAACCGCGCGGTCTTCCGGCGGTTCTGGGATGTTGGGGGATGGTTCCCAACTCATGGGACTGGACAGACAGACACAGACCGGGTGGTGAACAAAAAGATGTTAATGAGTTAATGATTATTGTTTATATATATTATATTATGTAAGGTAATGTAAGGTACATACTCCAGTCTCAGGGAGCGTTTGGAACTGGAATTTGGCCAACCGCTTGGTGGTTCAAAGGATGCAACCAACACGACCAAAGTGCAAACGCGGGGCCAGGGCAATCCAGCTCCAGTGGCTGACACCGTGGGTTTGGGGACTTAGTTGTGGTCGACCTCACTGATTGCGGACTCCACCAGGTAAATTGAAGAAAAAGTGGACAGTTGATGAATAAAGCCCTCCATATGACGAGGTTTTACAATCCAAAAGCGGGGGTTGTATCAACAGTTTACGTTACTGGATGTGGCTCAGAATTCACACGTCGACCGGCAGGCAGCCACCTTTTGAATGCTTTGAGTTTGAGTGTGTTGTTGTAACCCACGCTCATATCATGGACCACCTCCAAGGGGGTGGCATGGCATGAGATAGTAAATATATCACGTCTCCCAACCCCCGTGATGCACTATTACTGCTTATGTTTGGAATTGGGCACGACTAGTGTAACCATGATGATGATGATGATGATGATGATGATGATGATGATGATGATGAT
>CAXAMN010022284.1:923609-979286 GCA_963970005.1 Durusdinium trenchii | reverse complement strand
TGCGTAGGGACTGCTAGAGCAGGATCCTCAGCGCTGCTTGTTGTTGGGGGCTGCAGCCGCTCACGCTTCACAGCAGGCTCTGTAACGACTTCCACCGTCTTCCCAGCTGAAGGGGCCTCTGACGGAGCATCCACCATGCTGCTGGAGTTGCCAGGAATCTCCTCAACAAGCGTAGGAGTCGGAGTGGTTGGCATCACTTTCTCAGGCTATTTGGTCGCTACAGACTTACCATGTTCTCTCCCTTGAATTTGAAGAACAAACCAACAAACTAGGAGTCAGGTCATAGGAGTAGGCGTGGGCTGTAGGACAGCCTTAAGTTTTAAGGGAGTTGAATTGAATTAAACAGGTTTGTTGAAGTAAAAACATGGCTCGTCCAAGGCTTGGAGGGCAGACAATGCTTTCTCCATTTGCTGAGAAACCTCTTGATCTACAGCTTCCCTTCTGTTGAACTCATCAGGATGGTACTCCTGTAGATCAGCCAGATCACGTTCAACCTGTTTTGGACTTTGGCCCCTGGGTATGGTTCTGGCCAACATGGTTGTCAAATCCTCTTCCTCACCCCAAACCTTTGGCTTTGGCAGCTTGGGCACCTTTACCCCCGTGGCCGCTGCCGCTGCCGCTGCTTCTTGCTGTCCCCCTTGTGCACGAGCGCGACCAACTCGGACACGAAATGGTTCCATCTGGGATCAGGCGACCGGTGGTCAAAGGTCAACATCGCTGTGGAACCTCTTAAGCAAAGCAATACGTATGTTGATACTGGTACCTATTGCTGTCTTTGATTAGTATACAAGGATACAGTGTGGGCAGGAAACCAGGGGCCTCCTGGTCCTTCCAGCCCAAATAGTCATCCTCGATGACATCAAGAATCCCTTGTGGAAGTTTTTGCCTCAGACCGGTCAGCACTGATTGTGTTTCTTCAAATTGAATATATAAATATAAACATTATCATTAACATATGTCGTTTTTGTGAGGATGTGTGTGGAATCTGGAATTTCAAGTTCACAAAAAATATATGTTCACCGTTGTTGACCTGTTCTTTCAGCGGCACTTATCGAGTGATGGGTGTCAAAACATGGAGCCATACAAAGAAACCATGAAAAACATAGAAGCTCTTCAGCTCGGCTCAGCTTCTCTGGGAACACTTGTGTTGCCAACTTCAAGCCAGGAAGGTTGTCATAGCACATAAAAGTTGATGGCACCTTGAGCCAAATGTTGTTCTGTGCGACAGCCTTCTCGACAACCACGGTTGCAGGCGGCATCCACAAAACCTGAGCCAACACTTCAACTGTTCAACAGTTTGGTTTCTAAGTTCTAGATGGCCTTGGTAAAAGGTCATGAGTCATGAGCATTGGGCCAACCCTTTTACACCAGACCAGACCTGATTAGACACCCAGTAAAGCAACTGACAAGGAACATCGTTCGGGTTCAGCCAACCATGACACAAAGACCACATCTTGGAGATCTCATCATGTTCATCCGTAAGCTGCTCCAGCGCTGTGCAACATTTGACAAAGTGGTCAAAACCGCTGAGGCTCTCATCATTTTCCGAGACCAGGCTATTCACCTGAGACAATGGTAAGGTAGGTGTGAGAAAAAAACACACCAGCAGGCCAGCAGGGCCACACCGCGAGTCTCAAAGCACAAATTACAAAACTGGATTCACCCTACTCAAGTCTAGACTAGATTCACAAATGCCTAAAGCCGTCCCTGGTCACTGGTCACTGAGTCACTGTCCCATTTTTTTGCAAGACACTTCTGCCATGTCGCAAAAGACCATCACACGCGAGCCCTCAAGTTGGTACTGCACATTGGCTGTGCAACCAGGCAGGGTTCCAGTGAAGCTCTTCCCACGCTGAAACCCTTGAATGAAGATGGTTTGGAACTTTGTGATCTCTGCTTGGACACTCGCTGGCACATCTGTGTCCCCAGCCCTGCCCAGGTCACTGGTTTTGGACACCACCCGATCAACATCCAAAATTGCAGTGGGATGCGTTGGCAGAGTCTCTGCAAAGTGTTCCTCCAGCAGGAAATCCAAGCTCAGGCTTCCAATCAGATCTTGGCATGTATCTGCTAGTGGGCGAATCTTCTTGGTCTTGTTGGGATTTGTCTGGCGGCTGTTGTTGGCCCAATGCATTGTCAACTACAAAAAAGTGAGCGTTGACAATTGGCAATTGACATTGTAGAAAAGAAAGGTAGTTAGTAGTACTGTACATGTTGTTGTCAAACACTGCCAATAAAGAAATGTAAACAGGAAAATCAATATTATACACCACATCCACCTCCCAGCCCATGTCCCCCAGCCTCCATAATCTCAGCAAATTCTGCGCTAAACTGGGTTTTGTCAGCAGACACACCAATGCAAGCAGTGGTTGCATCCTTGGTTGTAGATCCATGGTGTTCCAGCGATTTCTTCAAGCATGACCGCGTACACCGCCAAATGCAGGGAACACCCAAAGCAATTGTCTCCACAAACGATTTGCCATCCCGCAGAACTGGAACAGCCCGACCAGGAAGTTTGGCGCGGAGAATTGCATGATCGCTTTCTGACAAATCACCTGCTCCCTTCCCTTTCCTTGCCTTTCCAGATCCAGTCTTTGGCTTCTCCTCGTCCTGAGGCTCATCCGGGTGAGGGCCTGCTCTCTTCTTGGCCTCGGCCGCCAGGGCCTTGGCCTCTTCAGCTTTTCTCTTCTTCGCCTCTTTATCTGCTTTCTTCTCTGCTTTCTTCTGTTCATCTTCCTTTTGTTTCTGTAGCCGACGTTCCTCCTTTTTCATGAACTCTGCTTCTTCCTTCCTTGCCTTCTCTAAGGCAGAGATCTGGGCTTGATGTTGGGCCACCGCTTGCAGAGCCGCATCAGTAATGTCCAGGAAAATCTGTAGAGCTCGCAGGTGGTTGTTGCCAGAAACTCGGACCTTACGGACTCTGACTCTGACTTCCAAAAAAAAATCAGAGCTTCAACTTCCCCAGTGGGTGTCCTGTGAAATCACAAAACCCACAAAATTAGCCTGAGGCACAGATTCAACGGAATCAAGGTAGTCAAAGTTTGCCCTTGTACATTCCAGAAAGCCCATGGTGTGCAATTCCTCTGGAAGAATCATTTTCTCAGCAAGGTACTCATCCTGTTGCAAGAGCTCATAGACGGCAGACGCTGTCTTCTTGTTGTCTTCTTCTTGTCTCATGTCAGCAGACATCATCTCCACAAGTTGGAACCGATTCAGGATCTCTTGCAAAGCCGGCCCCAACTTTGCATACTCCTTCTTGGAGGATGAATGCAAACACACACACATTCACATATAACTATGCATATACTACCTACTGGTGAGTCAAGACTTTGAGTATCCAATCGTCCCCACAAAAAGTTCACAATTGTCCACAATCTGTCACAGAGAAACACTAATTGTGAAACAGTCACCTCCTATCTCAGTCACCTCCTAAGCAACCATAATGTAGCCATGCACAGACATCCAAGGACATCCAAGGACATGCTATGACATGGACTGGTACCAGCACAAGTCCTATCTCATGTGTTGGCATCCGGCCACACATGCCCTGGGCCCTGGGCACACCATTTTTTGTTTAACAAAAAACTCAAGAGCGTTCCTGTTTTGCCTTGCTAGGCTTTATGAGATAGGAGTTGTGGACCAAACACTGGTCAAACAGTACTTTTCTTCATGAGTTAGGACATTGATTTTTTTGGCAGTCCGACAAGTCCTAAGTCACTGGTGAGTAGTCCGTCTGTATGTTGACCACCTGGCAGCTGCCTACCTGCATACCTATATGACATTTGAATCATACTACGTGTTTGTCCCAAAACCGTTGTCGAATCAGCATTTGTGCAATGTCCAGCTTCGATTTGCTGCGGGAGAGGGTGGACTCGCTTGGAAACTGCAAGTTCTCAATCCTCTCACCCAGCACTAGTCTAATCACTGCCTCTGCGGTCTCTTTCAATTTGGATGCCCTTCGAAGTTTCTGTGTCCTGGGTTAGAGATGATGGAAGGCCGATGGAAGGCTGGAAGGCTTGCGCAAATGTTTACACGACACACGGTTGGGGCTGTTTACAAAGCAAGCCTGAGATTAAGGCCCTGTGGTTACACTTACACTGGTGCCAAGCCACATGTGAACACAGTGAAACACTTCTTCCAAAGGATATGCAGCTCGCCCTGTGCCAAGATGGTGTTTCCTCAACCGTTGTATTGATCCATCGGATAACTCTGTCACCTGGAGGGAAACTTCGAAGGGCGTCCAAACTGAAAGAGACTGCGGAGGCAGTGATCAGCCTACAGTAGTAGTGCTGGGGTAGAAGATTTGAGAACTTGCACTTACACTGCACCTTCCCTCAACAAAAGCACCGACTCCAACTCCAATGGTCCAACTGTCCCTTATCCAACTTCTATTTTTACATTCAAATTTCCAATTTGGTCAAATAAACCACACCTCTTTGCAAGCTTGGGAGAGCAAACTCATCCCCTCTGTAAACGATGCCACTGTTTCTGAGCATCCATGTGAGAAGATGCAACCACTCACTGCCAAGAAGCACTCGTGAGCAGCTCGGATAGCATCGAACAGTGACTGCGACTGCTGCATCAGCTCAAGGGCACCGCGAAGCGCAGCTGACACATGTAGTAGACCAAATGAAGTTCTAAAGTGACTGACTGACTGCGTGTGGTCTACTTTTGTGCGCCCAATCCAGAATCCAAACCATGCGGTTCGAGACCTATGGGATGATTATGTCAAGTGGTGTTCATCCTGCCATGGCATCGTTTTACATGTTGCCAAGTTTGCCAAGGATCTTAGAATCTTATGTTTTCTTGTATGGGGTCCGGGTCCTGATCCTGCAAGTTGTATTGTTGCCGGGTCCCCGCTCTGGCCACCCCAGAATTTCCGGAGTCCGAGCCCCCGTGCCAACAGAAAGTCCCGAGCGAGTGTTCCGAGTTCCGAGTCCGAGTCCCAAGTCCCAAGCGCCACGTGGAGCGAGCGGAGAAGGCTCAGAAGTCCATTTCAGGGAAACCCACGGTAGATTTACAGTGTGTAGACTATCCAACTATGTGTTTGAGGGCCATCAACTAGCTGCTCAGATCTTAAATTTTTTGTTCTGAAAC
This sequence comes from Durusdinium trenchii, assembly GCA_963970005.1. Lineage (NCBI taxonomy): Eukaryota > Dinophyceae > Suessiales > Symbiodiniaceae > Durusdinium > Durusdinium trenchii. The sequence goes on along the minus strand of CAXAMN010022284.1, from coordinate 974,189 downwards.
TCAGATTCTAGCATTGTTTTGTGACTTGAAAAGCCTTAATTACAGCCCTTCCCTTTGATTTGGGTCTCTTATGAATCTGAGCAGAACTCCCTCACCGGTGCTCCGGGCAGTTGTGTGTCCATCATGCTCTCCAAAAAGACCCCCGAAACACCAGATTCCTTAATCACAGGGTCGCTGCTAAAACGCAGGGTCCTGTGCAAGTCCACACCCAGTGGCTCCTGCCGTAATGTAGACTCTTGCTTTCAACAATCGAGGTTTACAATCCAAATGAGGCGATTATATAATATATATATACATATACTGAACAGTAAATTAGCCTTTGTGACTCCTGGCGCTTCTATTTCCGTGGCCGTTTTTGCCCAATACGATCACGGTCACTTACAATTTACAAAACAGTAATCATTATACAAGTAACTGTATCATACTGTACCTGTTTATCTCTATTCCTCCCAAGTTCCTGGATACATGTCATACCACGACCCCACCCCCAACCCCCAGAAAGATCCCATAGGCCTGCACCCCGCAGGAAACTCCATGATTTCAACGCGGCTCAGTTGGGAGAACTGGCTCCTTGGTAGCCGAATTGTGCCGCAAACACAGGGACCACAGGGACCAAACATCAGTAGGATTCAACTCATTCAACCAAACATCAGGGGGGCCAACCCATGACTCCAAAAGGTTTGACCGTTCCCCTTGTCTTCGGTCTTATCATGCATTTGTTTGTTCATCCATGTTTTAATCAAGCTTTGGCGGCACAGCTGCGTCAAGGTCTACGCCTATGCTCGGCTCAAGCTGCGTCACCAGCTGCTTCTGGATGTGCTGAAGAAGAGGATGATCGAGGCCGAACAACGCGTCACCAGTGGATCGCCATTGAGAGACCTGACAAGATACCGAGGAGATGGAAATGGTTTCAAGATTATCATATTAAGATGATGCAAGATGCAATTTGTCCATTAATTTTTTTTCAACCCATCAGATATGAAGGTATCAATATATTTGTGTTTGATCCCTGTTTGGGTTGATGGACCTGGGGGGTTCATCATCCAGTTGCTGTTCCCCCTTCGGTTCTGGATTTGGTGCCCTTAGCAGTCAACATTAGAAGGGTCGATAGCTGTCCAGGTTCTTCGAAGAAACCAAGCCATGCAGGTCATCCGTGCAATGCGGCCTTGGCATTTGGCACTCATCGCCAATGGCTTTGCTCGCCTCAACACGAGCCGCCTGGATGTCTTTCATCCGAGGGTTGGCATTGCGGAGCAGCGGCAGCTGCATGGCATTCCGGAGAATGTTTCACTGTGTTTCACTAACCACGGAGATAAACATCCGTCAGCCGTTTTCTCCAAGGTGGTTGCAATTGTCAATCACAAGCTAATTATTTATCTTTTTGTTCGCTTTGGCTTTTGCTATCTCTCTCTCTCTCTATCTCTCTCTTTGTTTGCCTCCTTGTTCCCCCATATCGAACATTGGATCAATAGATGTTGTGCCTGAATGTGCCTGACCCGTTTGCGGTGGCTGTGCTGTTGGCTAAAGAAATTTCTACATTGATTGACATCACTGATTGCAGAAGCTTATGGTTGTCCCCGCCAACATTGTCACCGCAAGCTGCAAGAGGACGCCCCCTGTATTATAGTTATAATGTATATATACTATATAATTGTGCTCCCATGGGCACGACTCGACCCTGAACAATTACGATGCACGAGGAACTAATATCCAGGGGAGGAACCGGCTCCACAACTAGAGAGGGACCTCGGTTGGAAATCAATGAATATAGATTAACGATGATATACTATGATTGACTACAAAAGATATCCGGGTTTGGTTGAATGACTCTCTCCGCAGATTCTCTCCAGTTTCTTTGTGCCAAAACCGCTCGTGCAAGGCGACGAGCGTTTTTTTGCCATCTTGGCCTCGGAGATCTGTCGAAAGATTGGAGAATTCGAGGGAAAGTCGTGTCTCGGCAGCCGGAAAACTCGGGAAAGCCGGGAGCGGCAGAGGCAGCCGGGAGCCGAAATCATCCAGAGGGATTTCCACAGCAGTACTTCCATACTGGTTGATGCATAGATGCGAAATTGGTTGCCAACACATGCCAACACATGTTTGTTTTTCAAAGGGATTCGACTTTCTACTTGTTTGGCACACTATTATGCTTGTCTTGGAGTTCAAGCACTTTGCCATGCAGAACTCCGAAAACGGTAGATCAGGACAACCCCCCAGAGGAGCTCCCAGTGGCTCAACTTGGGTGATTTCTGCACCAAGTGTACAGATAGACAAGGGATATATGAAGCTAGTATCCAAATTGCCCAATGGGCCAGTGGAGTCTTGTAAGTTGTTTCCATCCACCTGGAAACACCAAGGAATTGGCAAGAAACACTCCTCGACCCATCGAGTTTGGATCAAATCTCCTGAGCATACAAGCACTTAAGCTTTAAGTGGTGCACTTATAAGTATAATGCAGCAAGTTACAGCACGCAATGTAGACACATCAATGTTATGAACAAACATGAAGAACGGCTTGGTGTTGGTGCCCCAAATGGGTGGTCACTCCGACAAGTTTCTTGAAACCGACAAGGAGCGGCCACTGGATACACACAGTGTATCACAGTGTTTTTGTGGTTTGAACTTTTCGCTGATAGGCGTAGCAAACCCTAACGCCTTGAAGTTTGTTGTTGTCGCCAACTTTTTACCAACACAGGGTGCTTCGATGTGGAAATGTGAGCCATGCAGATGGTTTCGTTCGGACTGATGTCCCCTCAAAACTATCGGAGGGCCTATGTTGGTCTTTTCGAGAGAGCTGCTCTCGTTGTGCCTTTGTTCGGAGGTTGGCATTAGTGGCCAATGCCTATGCCAGACTTGGTGTCCGCAATCGCCTCTTGGCATGCGAGAACGCGTGAGCAGTGTTATCCTCTTGAGGTGTGGCCCGTCATGTTTTGTGAGTTTCCGGCCAGCGAGATCATGCGAAACTAACATAGAAGGCACGATACCAGAGATGATCAACCTACCAGGGTTGTCCACCCATGTTCTCCTCTTCTGACAAACGTCTGAGGCTTCTTGCTGGAACTCTTGGGAGATGAGGCCTTCCGCCGACGTGGTGAGTTGGAGCCGCAGGCGATCGCGCTGCTGCTGAATGCACATGCGAGGCTGCAGATGTCCAATCCCCTGCTCTTTGAGCTTCGGATGGCAGGTTCACCCAAGGGTATTTTCACCTGTGGAACTTTTTTCGGACAGAAGAGGACAGTAGGTAGTCTTCCAAGGGACCCTCTAACGCGTTGACGCTGTTGGAATGCAGGGTAGATTCATTTGAGATTCACCGGCAGCTGATACTGCCTGGAGGCTTGTTAGTCACTGGGATTTTTGTGGGGGGTCCACCTGAAGCATGTTCAAAGTGGATAGAATGGAAATGATGGAAAGGGGCTCCGGCATTTCGTTTGCAGCGGGTGGCCCACCTCTTCAGATCCAAGGACTATTTTGCACAAGACATCCCGCGACGCATCCGTGGGCATAATCTTCATTCCTTGTGCTTGATTTCCAGCGCGTTTGCCAAAGCACGGAAGAGCGATGAGGCGCTTTTTGAAGCTTTGGCCTCCGTTGGTTGGGGAGAGTCCGCTTGCGCGTGGGGAATGATTTGCAGAGTTTATTTTCTACAGTGACGTTGTGCATATATCACTGCAGAGTTTGATTCCATAGTGACTGATTATGTAGCAATGTAAGTGTTTTGACATCGTTATATATCGTGATATGTGTTCAATATTTATTTGATATTTGTCAGTTGCTGGTGCTCGTTATGCTATATTGAAGCAAGAGCATTTGAGGCACTTTGAACGCTTTACATTGGGTCCTTCAAGTGTGCATTAAAGATGTCGTAAGCTCAATTGAGGTGTTGGTGTTCTCAATATCGCAGGTGTTGAATCCCAGCGACCTTTGAACGTCGTTTGCGAATTTGACGCAGCTTAAAAGTGCTTGAAACCCAAACTGATAGCACGAATTGGGTCAGTGATTTTCCCCACCTCCTTGACGTCCAAGGCCAAGATTGGGGACTACGTTTGTAGCCACGCCTCGGAGCCTCTCACTTGGGCATGTCAGACCGGAGAGACAACAGCGGAGTATAACATAATAATTGATGTCAGTAGAGGTGCAAGCAAACAAGCACCGAGGTGCAAGAATCAAAGGATCGCACGGCTAGCTTCGGATTTTTCCAAGCACACTAGGCCCAGGCCGGAGTTGTACTATTGAGCGCCTGGTTGCTGCATGCGCTCCAGCCTCCTAAGGAGGCACCCAGGGTGCATATTCGATTGACGGATTCATATTGATAGATATAATATCGAGACATCAGACATATTCCATACATATTCCATATTTCATAATCATAGATTCGATGGACGGATATGGGAACGCCCACGGCCGGTCCTCGCCCAGGTTGTATCCACGGGCTTTGGCCTCGTTCCTTTTCTCCTTCTCGGAGGTGGACATTCGGCATGGCGCCTCGAATCGAAATCCGGCAATGGAAAGCGTCAATAAACCAGAGAAATGTGCTCAAACTATTTAAACATTGTTTGCTTTTTGCTCGAGGCGTGCTTTTCTACAACGCCCCGGACCACGTGACAGAGAACATCAAGGCCTACACCACAGATGAGCTTTGCATGGTGGCCTGGTACAGGAAATTGACCAAATGACTTTGGGCCACCACATCATTGTGCTTCATTCGACGTTCTTTTTGTACCTTCGTGATCCTTCGTGTTTTTTTTGGTTTAGTTTAGGGGGGAGGAGCCCTGACACTTTTCTGGTGATTCCGGCTACTAGTGGTGGCCTTTGAAGGCGTTTGGCCAATCACGGGCCCTCTTGAGTTGATTTGTTAGTTTCTTTAGGAATCTCTGGGATTTCATAAACTTTCAACCACATCGCATCATCAGCATAGTGTGAAATGCAGCCCAAAAAGTTCCGGGTTTTGTGGGGTGGGTTCAAGCAATCTAGACCTCTCTTATAACATACTGCTCGAGAGATTGTGAAATGATTCAAGGATTTCAGAACAGAACCCGCTTGCCCAACCCAGCTGCACTGAGAAGTGCCTGGGACACTGACAAGGTTTGGCAACGGCTCAGAATGTAGCATACCATCTGCTCAAGGTAAAAGCAAACAACTGTGGGTCCCTCTGCTTTTTCAGACACATCGCATGCAATTCCCACCAAGAATGTTTATTGTTAGAGATCCATTTGTTTCCCGATGGCCCGTCCCTATAGACATGGCAACGTTTGGGTCAGACATGGCAGATGGTCAGACAGATGGGTAACTTGGACATACACCCTGGAAGACTAAGATAGACCCTGAAAACCACTGGTTGGTAGAGGCAAACACTCTTCCAGGGGGCCAGACAGTCAGGGTCTATGGTTAGTTTTCGGGAGTGTACATGGATTGTTTGGGGTCCACGCGGTCGACCTTCACAGACATTGTCGACCTTCACATGCGAAGCACTGAAGGTCTGAAGAGCCAGAGGGGTTATGGTGTTGTGCGCGTTTCCTTTACAATTGGTTTGCTCTCAAAGGCAGGCGCCGCAGTGGAGATGACCCAAGGATGGGCCACTGCAAATATGAACAGTTTCAGGATCGGTCAGGGAGGATTTGCAGAATCGGTCAGTTTTCTTCTACAACACCACTTGGCCACCGGTCTATCCCCACCAGGTTGCTACACCTCCCACCCGTCCAGCCGCGGGGTCAAGGCGCGTCTGGAGCTCCAGTCTGCCGTCCAGCGTCAGACCCGCGCGCACGGCGTCGGACGCATCTCAGGTCGGACGGGCCTATGGGCATTTCCAAATGGTTCACACGCTGCTCTTCGACTCCATCAGCACCGCTTTGCCAAGCCATGTGCTGGCGGAGGCTGGCCAGCTGGGGACGGAAATGGTCCCAGGACCACCATATCATGCGGATGGTGGATGAGGAAAAAGGTGCCATATGTTTTATACATACTGTACATACGTACGTATTATAGTATTTTGTGTGTGTGTGCGTATGAAATGTTTGACAATCCAGGTAACCAGGTAGGGGGGTTCATAAAGCAGCAGTGAACATTGTTCGCTCTGGGGGGAGAGAGTGTCCCTTGAGTAGCACGGTGCCGACAGCATATGGCTTGTGATGACCTTGGTGTGTATGTTGTGCTTTCCAGGTGTTACCTGGGTGAATGCAACGGTACAACCTAGCAGGAGCTGCAGCTACACAGGACCTTTCAACTCGGCACCCGCATCGCTCTTGTCGTTTTTGCAATGGAAGTTATGAACGCTCGTTCTAGTTGATTCTACTGGCCATTGAATCTTTGGTGTTTTGTTCTCATACCTCGACCCCCGACAACTGTGCAAAGCAGATAGACAAAGCTTCCAGAACATGAGATGGGGAACCACAGATATGGTTTTCAGATGGCACGCTTTTCTTAAAGCAAATGCCAATCTATCAGCAGTGACGAGTGACAGGTATAGGACCTAGGACATATCAAAGAATTCATGGGTGGCATGCTGTTGATAGAAGAATGGGTCTCCCTTTGCAAAGAGGCAGTGTTCTACTTCAATGTGTGCTGAACAAGATCAATTCCCTTGAACAAGTGCGCGCAAAGTGCATGTGTCCATTGGGTCTTGGTCCATGCAAGTGCTTGCTAGTTTTTCAGATGCATGTAGCATAATTATCATTCCACATGCATGGAGTTTGAACGTCAATGCTGCCTTTGCATGTCGCAGGTCGAAGAACGACAAGCGTTGCTGGCAGATGCAGAGGAGGAGCAATGCAGCCATGTTCCGCATTCAGCAATTAGTCTAGACACCCTGAACCAGCATGGGATGCAGTTCCAAAAGCAATTTCCTACGGCAAAAGGTTCATATATGCTCACCGATTCTCATACGCTGTAGCAATTGTCAGAAATGGATTGAAAGACCTCCGCTGCACGCCGTTTTTGCAACTGTGTCAATTTCGACATAGTTGCGGATTCCGAGCACCGGGAAATTTTAGATGTCCGATGTCTGAATTGAATTCAACATACCCCAGCCCACACGGTGCTAGGAGGAATCCAGCAATCTTCGGATTTTAATCGAAGCAATGCTGGGCCAACTTCAAACGAGAGTTGAATGAGGTTGCAGCAGCCCTTGCTCAAGATTACTGAGCCCAGCTGTTTTGTTGCCATCCATATATATATATAACCATAATTAATATAGTATTACTACTGTATAACTTTGTGGCTGCTATTATACTATTTGGACTGAATTTGGGGACCAGGAGCCCCCTCAAGATAGTAATCAAACAGAGGAACACGCGGGAACAGAAGAGCTTAAGAATATAAACCCAATTAGGTGGACCCCCCTCTCGGGGAACAGTTGCTGATCCCTGTCACACCCGCCGATCGGGTAGGGGCGGTTTGGGCAGGGCGGCCATACACTTGTCCTGCCGGACTCCTTAAGCCCACCAATTGATTACTGTACAGTACTACGGGAGATACAATTAGAAGCACACAAATGGTATCGGTGTTCAACTCAGTGGTGGTTGAACCGTGTCATGATTTGTAGCCCATCACAACGTCATCAAAACATCAACTGAGCAACATGTCGGAACCCTCGAATTCTGCCCTTTGTCCATGTGACCTTAGGAGGGCAGAGGCACCAAGCCCATTCACAGGAGCTCGACGATGAGGACACCACGCCAAGCTCGCCCCTCCCCAAGATCTCCTCATTGATTGGACTCTTGGAGGTGCTGGACACCGCGCGCGGCCGAGCTGGGGTGGGCCGGGCTGAGGAGACCGAAGATTCTGGGCTTCAGGGGGTAAGCTCTATGCTCTATGGCCCCGCACCCGGGTCCCAGCGTTGCTTTAGCAATCTATGTGAATCCCTGATGATAAGAGGTACTTTCACTTTTTGGCCAACAGTATCAGTCATCGCTTTTCAGGCAGTTCCGGACAGACGGACATCCCTCAGTTTGACGTGCTGTGAAAATCTGTGGAAGGCGGTCCAGGTTCAGGATGGTCACATATCACGGCAAAACTGCCCAAAGTGACACACCAAACAGCAGGCTATGTAGCTTAAGGATGTTTGATCATCAAATCACTGAAAGGTCCTGTTCGTGACTCCGTGGCTACAGCAATTGCATGTTCGTCTCAAATCAGGGGACGTCCCCCAGGACTTCCCCGGAATCAAGAGCACAAAAGCACCCGGGAAGTTGGTGTTCAACCGTCAAAAACAACTCGTCAATCACTGCTCATTGGAGTTTGATTTGCGTCAGGCCTACGCACGGCTGTTGATTTATCACCCTGGCACACTGGAACTGCTTTGCGATGCCATCGCTGCCAGGGAATCCTAGAAGCAATCAGAAAAAACTGAACAAGTCACAGCAAGTCACCCAGGACAAGTCTCAGGGCTTGCCACTCTCTTCGGGTCTTGAGTGAAAACTGGACATGTCACATTTTGCAAAAGACCCACCCGCATTCTGAGACCCACATAGACCCTCTCAGTTCCATGCGACCGATTGAAAGTTCTGAAGACTCAGGAGTAATTATGACTATATTACTTATTTGCCTTGGGGTCCCATACGGCCTGCCAATGTGTGCAACATGTTTGCCTGTTCCATCAACAAACCTTTGCGTCAGCTCATGGAATTGTGATTAGCTTTGGCCAATGCTTCAGAAAGATCCGAGTGGCCCCTTCTTCTTTGGCCACTGAATGCCTTCACAAAAGAGCTAGCTCCAAGGTAGGTTAAAGAACTGCTGTACGTACTCCAAACTGTTTGAGGTAGCATGCTGAGATACTGCCTCAATTGCCATCGGCACCAAGCAGTTCTCAACATGGTCAGGCATACGAACATGGGCCGCTCATTCATCAGGCCCAAATTCACCTGGACCTAGCGCATGTCCAACTAATTGCAACGTAAGTTCACACCAATGTTGCGGTTGGGCTAAGGCGAAGACTTCGCACTTGGCCCATGGTGGTCAAAGGCCTTAACTTAGTCACTCAGTCCCTTGGGTTAACCTAGCCTTGTTCCTTTCGGAAGGTCCTAAGTGTTGAAACAACAAACAGCACCAACAGTTGCAGACACAAATGCTGGTACTGCTTCGACCACCCAGAAGCAACAATAACGGTAAGTATTCAAGCACCAACCGGAAGGCGCAGGAGGAACAAGGAGCAGCAGGGCGCCAGAAAAACAATTCTCCTGCTCTTTGGATATTAACTACCGTACTACTACCGCTGTTGCTCCTGCTTGTGCCACAGCAGTATCAAGGCCGGTTCGGCCCATACACCTGGATAATGCTTTTTGAAAACGACGCCAGCAATACCAAGGAACCAGAGCTGGTCCCTGCTTTGGTGGTGAAGGCTGGGTTTCGATGGGGTTGGGTGTGGTGTTTCCTAAGGAGTTCATGGAAGAAAGACACTGGCACCACGAAGCTTTGGTGTTTCATTCTCCCGGGTGACCGGAAACCATCCGCTGTTCAAAGCGAGCCGAGAGGTTGCACGAGCTTGCGCGGCACTGTCCTTCGCACATTCCGGAGTGCTCAGGCGAGCATGGGGACTTATGTTGGGCAGGCAGGTTCTTACAGCGCTAAGGCTTGGAGTATGCTACTCAGCTGCTTGGAACAAGTCAGCTTTTGTAACACTCGGTGCATGGATCTCTATAGAGAGAGGGTACCCTGGATGAAGAATAGGCCAAATTCTGAACATGGTACTTGTAGAGTGGTCATTTTCAAACAGGTCATCCTGGGTCGAATAAAAAATCATTTGGAATGCAATTTGAATATAGAGAAGCTGATTTGGAGCGGCTTGAACATACTGGTGACATCACAAATTTGTATAGGTAAAAACACCCAAAAAAAAACAACGATCGTATTGAGTGAATCAGAACGTCAGGCGCCGGTGCCGATGTCGATCGTCTTCTTCCGTTTTTTTTTTTGAATTGATGGTCCTAGTCTCTTTTTGGTTTGATATTTCTGCAATTCAGTTGGATGATCATGTCATAGAAATATGCAACATATTTTATTTGGTCATGTCATAGAGCTAGAATTATTTGTGTGTTGCTCAAGGTTGGGCACCTCAATTTTGGAAGTTAATGTACGTGGCGTGGCATGTTATAATGCGGAGGTTGAACATTTTAGAACCTGCTTCGTAAAACCCTCCAAAACTCTAATCATCAGGTTAGCGTATACATATGTATACACATAATGTATGTAGCAGTTTGTTCATAAAGGGGCTTACAGTTTTACAGTCGCAACAATATTTGCATTGCATGTTTCTTGTTTCCTTTTTCATTGAAACACCCCAGACTCAGTTGTTTGTTTTCTGGGTGACCTCAGTCATCTTTCTGTCCTTCGATGCCCTGCATGACAATTCACCATTGACTTCCCTTGACTCTTTTTTAAACCACCCGGTGGATGTCAATGTACCAAAGCATGTCAGAAAGAACGGTTGTTTGTCGAACAATCTTTTTTCAATCCAACCCAAAGATGTCACAACAAATGAATCATAGTTTGCATTGGATGAACGAACCGCTTAAGTTCTTGACCAGGCTGGCCACTCAGTGCATGGCGGACCAAGGCCAACACTTGCTAGAAGAGGCTGGAGCATGGCAAAGCAAACAGATTTGGATGTGTGGGCTAGTGCCAGGTTGAAACAATGGGCCGAAGTCGGTGGCTTTTGAAGCAATCGACCTTTCCAACTGGTGTCGAACGCCAGGACTTTGACTTGTTGAGCGCCGCGCTGGAGGATTTGGGCGTCCTCAGCCAGGACAGCCGCCTCATGCTGGCAACCTGGCAAACGTGCGTGGAGAGCAGTTGCGATGTGACGAAAACCAACGGTCAAAGCGCGTAGATGGTAGGGGGGAGAAAATCATGGCGGGGATTTGTCTTCAGAATTTCCTGTAACTTTCAGGGATGTACACTTGCGTGGGGGTGGAGGGCATATCCATCGCGGTGGTAAGGGAGCAACCGTGAGGGTTGGAGACATTGCCAAATTCTAAGAATGAGATTACCGAAAATGGGTTGAGTTTTATCATGCAGTCAATAAAGGCTTTTCAAACACTTGTCCACGTGACAGTGGCAACGCAGGGGAATCCAAGATGAATGAGGAGTAGGACCTGGCTTCGCAGTCGCCCCAAGACCCTACCTTCACTCCATTGTTTTTCCTGGATCATAGAGCCTATGTGGCAAGGTGGGTGGACAATGCCACAAAGATCACAAAGTCTCGAGTTGTGCCACATTTGCCCATCAGCAATCGACACATGATGAACATGAACAGATTCATTGTTGAATTCGACCTGCGCACATCAGCTTGGACTTGGAAGCATCATTTTCTGATAGTAGTGGACCGCCCCCCCGGAACGCTCCTCAACAGACTATCTTGGGAACTGCTTTCACCTGACACGGTGTGAAAAGGTTTCAATGTCTATGCAGGAATGTCCTCTCCCCTTCGGCTGCACCCAGAGCGGGCTTTGCAGAACGATGTTGAACGGATTGCTTTGGGAGATCCCCCCGCTGCAACAGTCACAAAAAACATGTAGCAAGAAAAAGCTGCATTCATTGTATGTATATTGTTTGGGTCGGGTAGGCATCATCACCCACACAAAGCCACTTGGGGGGCAGGGTCTAGGTCATTGGAAGTCCGCTAAGGAGCACTCCGCCTCAGTCAGCGAGGGGGACGAAAAAAAGCGGCGGGCTGGGCGCTCGACCTGTTGGGCGAGATCGGATAGGAGACCCACCAGAAAAATCCAGAAAATATCACCGATACAGTAGAATACACATACTTCATCCTGACGCGGCCAACCTCAACTCCTTACTTTTGTAAAGATGTTTTCTGCGGAATTGTAGGGATCACCAGTCCTTTAGCATGTAGCAAGACACGGCCGTTCAATTGACACCCTAATTCAGCTCTCCCTTGGAAATATGGGATCTAGTCAATCTAGTCGGTTTTGGACCGTTCAGGATGGCGGCTCTGCCATGGTCGCGCAGCTGGTCCGGACGCCAGCGTTTTTTTGTCCCAGCGCCCCCAGTGGGTGTGATTCAAGTCCAAGGGAAGGAGGTGTGTAACTTTTTGGTCGGATGTGATGCCCCCACTGATGCCATGGATTGGGGATCATTTCGGAGTACCTGCGTCATTTGAGAATTGAAGACATTCAGGTGTAGAGTGGGGACATGTAGGTTCTCATGATGGTTGTGGTGTTGCATGTCCTTTTTGCGTGCACGTTGCGTACATGGTTTTTCTTGGCTCAAGTGCTAGCGTTGGGGACGGGCAATTCTGCCCAAGGAAGCTTCTTAGATAGGGGACCCTTTGCAGAAGCACAAGCCAATGTTCCTCCAGCTCAACTTCCCCCTTTCACCAATCCCCCAAGCCACGCCCTGCGGAGAAGACAAGCTTCTCCGTGCCTAGCCTCCTGTCGCCGCTATGGGTGCATCGTGTGGCCGCTTTGTTCAAGCTTACAAACACCTGCGACGGACCAAGATCCGGGCGTCCACCCACTTCGGCAAGCGGCCCGAAGAGCTGTTGCTCGTAGCAAGAACGGGACAGCCGACCGTGGAGCGAAAAACAACAGGGATAGGAATTCTATGGAATTCTATGGGATGGGTTAAAGAGTGAGCAGTGAAGTCCTTGCTTGGGGAAAGACTCGTGCGTTGGTTTTGGTCAGCTTGTCCAAACTTGGTGTTTTAACTATTTCTTCAGACATGAGGTGACAGCTCCCAAGTGAGAGGTGGCAGGGGGTCGGCTGATTTCCCTTGGCACCCTGGGAGTGGCACCCTGGGAGTAGCACCATGCATTTGGCTTTCGAATCAGTGATTGCAGATGTTTGAAGTCACAATTCTGCACTCTGGGCTTTTCTTTTCTCCGCCCTGGAGTCCCGCTTACCTTCCTCTGAAGCGGCGGTTTTTCACATTTTTGCTCAGGTGGGGAAAGCAAGACAAGGTGGAGTTGCGGGTCTTCGCGGGGACTTGGAACCTTGGGAATGCTGCACCTCCCAATGATCTGCGAGTGCCTTGGATGAGGAGTAATAATGACAGGAATGCACGGGGGGCAATTTTACAGGTGAATGGGGGCCACTGAAGAAATCTATTTGTACCAAAGTGAGGGGATTCGACAAACCAACTGTACAGGGAATGAGGTGAACATAGACTCATAGACTGCAACTCAGGTTTGTTCCTCATGCGTTCTGAGGTGGATTACGGATTATATATGATAGTTCCCAACAGAGGTCCCTACTAAATAATCGTTCATAATCCAACAATCATCCTGTTCTTGTGATGGCTAAGCCCCGCCGATCGCGACAGGGGAGAGAGAGAGAGAGAGAGAGAGAATGAAAGAAGCATTGTTTTTTGCACCAGTTGACTGGAAGGCATTCTTCGCACGAACCAAGCCATGTCCATGTTGGTTTGATTGTAGCTTTTGTTTACTTAAAGAGTCAGCACATGTGCACGTAACTGCAATCAATCGCGCTTGTTAGTTTTATATGCAACCATGCAACTAGAGACCATGTCCCATTGGGCATGCATGGTGGCTGCTTGAATTAATAGTGTGGTGTTTGAGCCAATTAGGGACGTAGGTCGTGGACATGTGTGCATGAGTTTTGTTAAGCGAGAGGAAGCAATCTTGTGTGGTCATTGAAGCCTCCTGAACGTTTGGGATTTCCATAACTAAGACTTTTGCCCCCCAGAGAACATGAACATGTCAAACCCTGAGACTTTTGGACTTTTGTATGATGCGGAAGTTTCAAGCTTTAAGGGAATGTCGGGGACTTGTCAGACAAGCTTTAAATTGTTTATCGATGTTGTCCCTTTTTCATGTCACAGCGCAGCACGCAGCTCAGCTCGAGGACTGGCTGCCTGCTGGGTGTGACCTCTACTTGGTGGGCGTTGAGGAGTGTCACTACACCCCTCGACCCAGTCACAGCACCGTGGAGATGTGGCGCACGAAGTACGGCGGGAAATGGGGCACATGAAGTGCAGATGGTTCACGTATTGACGAGGGCTTTAGCTTATTAGGTGAAAAATAGACCATCAGACCTTAACCATTGCAACGAAACTGCACAACCTCCTTTCTAAATAGGCAAATCATAGTGTTCCACTTATTGGGGAGAGCAATCTCGCTGCAAAACAAGCTAAAGCACTTGATCCTGTTCTCGGTGATCACGTGACCCGTCAGAATGGGGGATTGGTATGGATTGGTGATGCTCCATGTTTGTTTTTGACAAAACGTCGTTAAAGGGATGCATTCGCCGGCTCTCATTCCTAAAAGGGTCATTTCTAAAAGAGTCGACGGCAGTGGAATGGTCAAATCTAGGACCTTTGAGGTAGAGCAACCAACTGCATCAAAGCAACTGTGCCAGGCTGTGCCCAGTGCCGCCCATGTTCCACTTTGATAGAGCATTGGAGCGAGTTGGAGTGTGAATCTCGAAATGGCATCATGTAGCACCATTGACCCCACACGTATAATGTAGCCATTGTATTCAATGTCTTTGTTCCTTTCCTTTCAGCTGTTTTGCATCGCTGTAGCTGTTGACAACGCATGAAACAAGATGCGTTGCAGAATCTCTGCGTCGCCGGATCATGAGGCACATGCCTGGAGGACTGGTGTGACTTGGTGCAGGCCTCATTGCCATCGCTGCTGACCATTTGCCGCCATGACATGGGCCATTGTGACTTGGTTTCAAGACGCGGTGGGAGACCGTTTTGGTTCCTTCGCGGACCTGTGTTGTCTAACAGGTGAACAACCATGATTGGGCTCCACGGACACCTGAAACATCACCCAAACACCTTCTCCGGATGGCTCTGATTCGATGGTACCCATGTCTTCGCCTGGAAGGATTGAACTGTTGAGGTCAGATTCTGTTCTTAGCCACTGAGCTGGTGAGCAAATCCATTCACTCCGTGGTGGCCAGTCACGAAGAGACCGGCCTCGGCGGCTTTTATTCCAACAAAGGACCGGAGTCGTCCCGGTCGACCCAAGGACGGGGGTGGCGCTCCACTGAGGGTAGCATGAGGGTAGCATGTCAGAGTTCGGAAGGGCCAAAGTGTTCACGGTCAGTCTGAGATGGCGGACCACTGTTTTGTGGAAACCGGACATTGGAGAGCGACGAGCCGGGACACTGATCTATATGAGTATCGCCAATGCCACCCTCCAAAAAGAAGACAAACACCTGGGACAATTGCACACCAGTGGTTGTAGACCCATCCAGTGAGTGGATTATAGGCTTTCCTGGATGTCCATGCAGAGCGTTACCGGTCCCGATCGCCCAATGCGGCAGATCTTCCTCCCCAGCCAGGAGGTTTAGCGCTCTCCTTTTGGATCGGGGACCAGGCCTTGTGCTTCGTCTCCTCACACTTGGCCGCCCATCAAGCCAACGTCGTTCAACGGAACTTGGACTCGGCGCACATTATCGAAGGGATTTGTTTGACCACTGACTCGCAGATGCCACTCACCAACCAGCACCTTGGAGCGTTCAGATTGGTCTAAGGCCTAAGGGAGTGAGCATTATGAGACAGAACTGGAAGGCCTGGATACCATGGGAGGTCTTTTGCACCTACGCCTACAGTAGTAGGCCCTAGGCATTGACAGCGGAGGTTCTTCCAACGTATGGGCTTGCAGATGCTCGCTTTTTGAGCTGCTTTTCCTTGACGAAAGCCGTCAGGTGATTGGTGTTGGAAGTTGAGAAACATGAATGTGAGTCCAGTCAAAGATCTCCAGAACCATCCACCACCCTGCTCTCAAGCTACCAATCCCACTCATTGGACCCAGCATGGTGAGATCAGAATTTGGCCGGTTGCTGCCACCTCCCGCAGGATGAATGCTATGATGGTAGGTCGGGGCAAGCAAACAGAAAAGCCACGATTCTGGGGGCATCCACATCTTCCAAATCCGATTAAGCTGGGAGCCGCTTCAAGGCCTAGCTGCTATATACGGTAGCTGCTTTGTTTGAAGGCAGGGTGTACGGCCACCGAACCATGTGATTTCGACCACCGAGGTTTCACCATGTGATCTGGGTGGGCCACTGGGCGGACAGATACTCGGGGAATTGGCCAAACAGAGCGGAAGTTTGAACCTTTGGAGCCATTTTTGGAGCCTACTCTGGATAGGGGTGCAACAAAAGAACTCTGTGAGCAGCCCTTCTTTGTTTCAAGCTGTTCTTGTCCGGAGTTCTTCCTTCAATAACAGTCCTGTTGTCCATTATACCTGCAGAGGGGATTCGTCGGTTCTTGTCGATTTGCACCGTGTTTTTTCTCGATTTGGAGGCGTTTTCGGCATTTTCTGTATCATGCCTATCAGTATCATGTCTACTGATTTTGAACAACTATTTAAGATATTATAGTTGAAAAAGACACATTCAGTCAAAATCCACTTTACAGTCTCCAACAAACTTGGAACAGTGCCAGGTTGAAAAAAGGGCCATGGCAACCATTGATCACGAAAGCTAGCATGCTAGCTGAGTTCTTCTTTGCTTTAGCAATGTTGTGGTGGGAGGGGCTGCGTGCCTTAAAGATTGATATATCAAGCTAACCCCCCCCCCCCCGCGGTTCAACGGTTCAACTCCCAGCTGCGCCGTGTAGGGGGTTGGTTGAACGTGTGAACGTGGTTGGTTGGGTGTAACGGTGGCTTGGTGTAAAGGGTGCTGCTGCTGCCGCGCTGCTGCCGCTCTGCTGCTTGCTGCTGCTGTTTGCTGCTGCCGCTGGTTGCCGCTTTTGTAGCTGCTGCTTTGCTACTTGTTGCGGCTTGGTGCTGCTGCTGCTGTTGCTGACGACGCCGCTGCTACTGCTGCTTGCTGCTTGCTGCTTGCTGCTGCTGCTTGCTGCTTGCTGCCGGTGGTGCTGCTGCTGCTGCGGCTTGATGCTGCGCTGCTGCTGCGTGGTGCTGCTGGCTGGCTGCTGGTTGGTGGTTGCTGCTGGCTGCTGGCTGCAGGCGGCTGCTGCTGCTGCTGCTGGCTGCTGCTTGCTGCATAGGACTTGTACTTCACCGTTACAAGTTGTTTACCCCTATTTCTAACCTAATGCATGCATAAGCGGGTGGTAAATTTACCCCCCAGGCTTGCTATAACCATACACCGGCTATTTCCTCAAGACGCTCTATTCTTGATACCTTTTACCAGTGCTTATCCTACACTACGGACGCCCTAGTGTATGCACAGTCCTTGTGATGCTTACCCCTCGTTCCGGCTCAAGGCATACATAAGCGGGGGGTAAATTTACCCCCCAGATTTGCCATAACCATAAGCCGGCTATTTCCTCAAGACACTCTACTCCTTCTACCTTTTACCCGTGCTTATCCTACACTACGGACGCCCTAGTGTATGCACAGTCCTTGTGATGCCAGAAATGCTTACCCCTCTTTCCAGCGCAAGGCATACATAAGCGGGGGGTAAATTTACCCCCCAGATTTGCAATAACCATACACCGGCTATTTCCTCAAGACACTCTATTCCATATACCTTTTACCCGTGCTTCCCCTACACTACGGACGCCCTAGTGTATGTACAGTCCGTATGATGTCAGAAATGCTTACCCCTCTTTCCGACGCAAGGCATACAAAAGCGGAGGGTAAATTTACCCCCCAGATTTGCCGATCACGCATCTTCGTGCCTGCCAACGAGTGCACCCGGGTTGTTCCAATGTACCCTTCCCAGTCA
The DNA here is from genome assembly GCA_963970005.1 of Durusdinium trenchii. Classification (NCBI taxonomy): domain Eukaryota; class Dinophyceae; order Suessiales; family Symbiodiniaceae; genus Durusdinium; species Durusdinium trenchii. The sequence goes on along the minus strand of CAXAMN010022284.1, from coordinate 956,580 downwards.
GCGATGTCACATTTACATTCTTTAGCGCAAAGTATGTACATAGCAACCTTCCTCCCAAAACATGTCATCCCTACATGCTTTGCCGACTATGTAACTAGTACATCCGGTGCGATTCGGCTAGCTTTCGACCTCTCCCCCTGGCCTCAAGTTGGGCCATCGCCTGCAAAACATTGTTCTGTGCGTCATGTGTCGAGGTGACCTGAACTATCGCCTTGACTTGGGCCGAGAGGAATGCCTGGAGATGATTTATGACCATTCCTGGGGGAAACTGCAGCAGCATGATCAGTTGCTAAAGGCTGGTTTGGATGGACACATGAGAAGAAACGTTTTGGGCAAAATTGAGTTCCAACAAATTTGCGTGGAATGGATGAAAGCCATTTGCATGACTGGCATGACCAGGCGATTTTTGAGTTGAAACCTCTCCAGTGTGAGCTGAAGGTGTGCCCCAACCACTGAACAGTTTCGCTTGAATCTTTCATGTTTGAAGAAGTGCATATGGGCTTCTTCAAGGTGATGCTTTCTACCAGGGAAACTCCCAAAGCTGGAATGACTCCCTGACCTCAGATGCCAGTCATGAAGCAACTACTTTGATCAATCCTCACATGAGGAGTGCCACAGCTTCCACAAGCCCAACATAGCTCAACTATATATTATGCATATATATTTAGATATAACAGTTGCTCACCAGTCCAAGAAGCACGGAGCATTTCTCTCTTCGAACCTCCCGAAACAGTGGCCCGGCCCGCAGGTGCAAGCGGAAGGGAAGGCCTTCTGCAACTTCCGCGAAGGCAGGATTCTGATTCTGTGGTCCAGCATCTGCCAGCATTGTCGTGTCCGGAAGATTTTAAGGGTGTCTCGGATTATGAGCAACCAAAAGGGTTCCCTTAACTTCTTGTTGTTAACTTGTGCTGGCTACCAGTTGCGTTCGTGGACTCAGCTTCACCTGTCACCACCCACCGTCCGGCTTCACCAGGCCCATTGGACTTTGCACCCACCTATCAGCACGTTCCAGGCCGTTCAGGACGGGGAAGGAGAACCGATTGGCGCCAGGAGGGCCCTGTTTTGCCGCAAGATACGGAGATGCTGCCAGCTGCCCTTGGAAGGCTAGCGTCCTGTACAATAGGGTGCCCAAAAATACACCCAGCAAAAGAAGGTTTGATGCGAAAACGATGCTACTTTGGGCTCATGGCCAGTTGACCTTTTGGATGAGTGGGAAGACGGAGATCATGGAAATGGACAGCATACTAGTTTTACAGTAATTGGTTTTCAGTATCAAGCTTCCAGAGGTTCCAGGAGGTTTCAAGTGATAACCTGCAGGTGGCCCTGGGATTCAGAGGAGACGCCCCATCAACGGAGAAGGGAAACTCCGAGCAATGAGCAAGCAAGCATATTCAAACTCACAGTTTCTCAGGTACTCCCAGGCAGTGTCTCGCGAAGTTCGAGCATGCCCTGATCAGAAATGTTTTTCAAAGACGACGCACAACTAGAGAAGAAGCGGAACATTTTCCGGAAACCACTAAATATATCTAAATATATGATGTAATGGTAGCTATAATGGTTAAAAAAAAGAGGCCGTATATAATTGACGAATGATGGGACATGCCATGTACAACTCCTCAACAGCTAAGTGCTCTTCCACCCATCCGCACCGGCCTCCGCACGAGGTGCGCCGCCGGATCCCGCGACGCGCCTGCGGCCGTACGATCCGCGGAAGGGCCGCGTGCCCAGTTGGACGGACCGAGTCCTGTGGCGCTCCTTCCCAGACGCCGCGCCTGGGGCGTTGATGGATTCAGGTGTCCAAAGCAGGGACATGTCGGGCCATAAGAGATAAGATGTCTACACACACATCCAACATCATCCAACTTATGTGTTATAAATATGTGTAATATTACATTCCAAGTGATGTAGTGTCAGGTGGCAGGCTGTGAGAAGCCACTGGAACTTACCACGCACCACTGAGATCAGCAAACTTCTCTACACATCACCGGACAGACCACCAAGCATCACAAAGCATCTGGAGATGCGTTAAAGCTGGTTAAGACCAAACATGTCCCAAACTAAGTTTTGGCGGCATCCAATGTTGTTTGGAGGTCAACCTATAATAAATGTATAGATTGTTGATTACGTAAACTGTACTCATTTTGGATTGTACAATCACCATGTGTGTGTGGTGGGGACTTTCATTCCGCACCACCGGCCGTGCCGCAGCTTCCAACCGTTCCGCCGGTGTCCGGCCGCGTCTGAGGAATTGATGTTGGAGGCGGGAAGCTATCGCAGCTCCCCAACCCTTTGCACCTCCGACCACTCGCCGGTGGGCGCCATTTTTCGGATGCCCGTGATGAGGCGAGGAAGCGTGATGGAAACATGGAAGTGGGCACCTGTTGCTCACCGGTTGCTGAACAGAGTAATCATGGACATGTTCTTCCCAGAGTTTTCCAGTTCCATGCTAACCCGCAGAACAATTTGGACCGGGCGCGCAGAGAGAGAGAGAGGGATAGATAGTTGCTAACTTTATATTAACTATATATATATATATAACTATATGTATACTATATATATGCATTACTTATTTATACGTAAGTTACCAAGCATGTCCTTGCCAAGCCCACCCAAACCATGTCAGGTTTCTGATTCAACGTCCGGTTGGTTAACTCGACCGAGCCCAGAGGCCCTACCACTTGGATGACTCGGAGAGTCGGATCTTAATCCGTTTGAGCAAGTTGACGGCGACGGGGTTGGACGCCTGGCCGCAGTTGGAAGGCGACAAAAAGGATACTGTAAACGTAGACTCTTGATTAACGACAGGAGCTTTTAATCCAAATAGGGGAGGTTTACGAATCAAGAGTCTACGAGTCTACATTCTACATTAGCTTACACCGCCGCGATGCTGCTTGATCCGACGTGAGATGATCTCACCTTGCAGAGAACATGCAATGGGACCTCCAGCTCCAGCATTACCAGGGTTCCATGGGACGCTCATGTCCTACAGGCTGGGTGTTTTTAGGTGCACTTGATATCATACGTTCATATGTCCAAATTAGGCCGATTAAGCCATATATATATATACATATACACATATAATACATATATGTTTGTGGATGGGATAATCCAGTTTCTCCACCTGTGTGGGCTTCGTGTAGCCGAGCGTCCCAGGAAGCGGGCGACCATCATATCTCCTTCCGGGCGCAATTCTGTGACGAGGACCGGCACACCTCCAATGCCACCAGCAAAGGAGGAACCTTGCCTCCGGATCCAAAGATTTTAACGGGTGTGTGATGGTGTGTGTACATGTGTAATTGTGTATGAACTACTATAATATACTAACATATTACAGTGATCAATCACTATTGCGAACAACCCTTTGGGCCCTTCGAGGTGGAAATCCTTGGGAAATAATCAGGACTTTTGTTGAAGGAGAACACCCCACATGGAGAGGTTATTTATCCATTGTGGTAGGGATTTTTTATTGATCAATAATCATATGTCATCATCATTAATCAATGCATCCCAGCGGCTCAGCTAAGGCAGGGCCAACTTTCGGTCTGTGGTCATGGCCACCAAGAAAGGCGTGGGGACAGACATGATTGTTTGCTTCACGAGCTGGGAGAAAGATCACGACGGGCATGTTGTTTCACGTTTTCATCTTGTTGTCAAGACCCAAGCGGAATCCGACCGATGAGTTTCCGAATCCGGCTCTAAGCTTGTCATGACGACTGGGACGAACTCTTGGTGGTGAGATCTGAGAGCCATGCGAGAGCCATGCGAAGTACAGGTGGACTCATGTGGACTGACAAACTGAAAACCTGTCAATTGTGAGTCCCAGTCCTTTTTTTGGGTCTAGCGGCTACTTTTGAGCTTTCAGCAGCTGCTGATTCAATCTCGTCCATTCCCCCCCTTCATGTGCAAGGATTGCATCGTTGGACATGCGAAACATGTTGGCACCTTGTGATGTTGCCCTTCGGCATGGTTCAATTAATGACTTTGTGCCACATAAAAAGCTGATTTCAATTGATTTCACATTTTGCACTGCAGCTGAGTCACTCCCCCTATCGACTAGGAACAGACACTCCTGTGTTCCACGAGTGGTTGGCCCTTCCTCCACAGAGTGGTCATTAAAACCCTTTGGGCCCCTGGCTTGGCGGTGTCAGGCGTCTCGAAAGTCAAATGGGTACAATCACGGCACATCCTCATCGCCATCTACAAAGTAGATGATGCACTGGAAAGTGCCCATATGCCGCTGGAAAACCGGAAGTGGGAATGGGCAGAAACTAGTTTGTTTGGGCGCCGGCTGAAGTGGGCGAATTCCTAGATCGAGATAGAGGCTAGCTGCCAGTCTGCTACCAGTGGTGGTTCCCTTGAAACTATCCTCCAGCAAAGGCTGTGGTTGGGTCGTCGCTTCACCCTTCGGAAGGCAAGGGTTGGCATTTGAAGAGATGAAATGGTGAGACCTTGGATGTGCCCCCCTCACACAACAGTTCGCTAACCGGTTTGTCACTTTAAATCATTCCTTATAAAGTTAAATGCCTTGGAAACCAGTCGCCAGCGACATAGCCTTGGCCGTGGATCCTCCCTTTGCTGAGGAAATCTCATCCCATCTCGACCGTCATGGCTTTGGCGGGCTTGGCTGATGATTTTGAGGACGCGAGGGTGTCCAAAAACTGACGGACCATGACGGACCAATGATTCGAAGGAATTGCAACCCTTTCAGAGCGAAACTTGTCGTCCTACGAACCATATTGTTAATGAATGCTTCGCCAAGTCTTGAGCGCAAGCGATCCTAGTTCTATCTACCCTTCTCCCACCCTCCGGTTCAACCACAGTGCTGAGACAGTTGGACCCTGCAGTCGGCCATCCCGTTCACATTCTCCAGGTAAACAACAGTGGAGTGCGCAGTGCTCAGGCTATAAGAAGATCGTGTGACACCTGTTGACACCACAATCATTGTACAGAACGTTGTTGTGGTCGTTTTTCACCTACCCAGTCAGTGGATAACATTGTTTGGTGGTTTTGTCCTCTAAAATCAGGTGGAACAATGCTATATATATATATACATATAGATTAATGTATTCTTTTCCAGAACCACGGCCGGGCATGGCTGGGCACGTCCAGGCCCTCCAGGCTCGAAGAATCATGTGGGTTGGATGTTTGTCCAGCTCAGGAGCCGGATGGCTATGGTGTGATCAGCTTATTGGGTGCAGACCAGAGACCTGGATCAAGCTTATTGCGCCTCCCAAGCTAAGCCAGCGTGAAAAATCGTGGAGCGGCCAAGTATACCCGAGGGACCTTTCTTTTCGCACCACCCACCACCACCCTAAAAACAGCGCCTTTCTTCGATCAAAACAGATTTCATGTTTGGGTTCAAGGTTGCCAGTCGTGTCCGCTTTTTCTCTCCAAACCCTTGGAGCCAGCTTCAACGATTGGAGCCCCAACACCACATGCCAACCTTTGGGAGAAGTAAAGGAAGCCATGAGAACGACCGCGTGAAACACTTGAGGCGTCCCCAAAAAGTCAGGTTCCAAGCAACGAGCAAAAGATTTCAAAAGAGAACACATCCAGTCTCCACCGGGGCTTTAGTGACCACCAATATTCTTCTCCAAACCAACAAATGGGAACCCTGACCAACACAAAGGACACGACGTGAGTTTCCGTCGAGCGAGGTGATTTTCACTCCAGCGGACAGGCGACAAATCAATCGGAACTGTGCCCGACTGATTGATTTGTCCAAAAAGGAAAGTGGATCACCACCCCTAATTTGTAAGTTGTGCTGATTCATACTCTTTGATTGAACGTGGACGTGCTGCAAAAACTTTTGACACATACGCCACAAGCTGTCCCCGGCCCTGAACAAATACCAAGAGTTGATGTCCTTGAAAGTTCATAGCTTTACTGATTTACTTGATCAAAAGCCTGAACTGCGCGACAAGTTGACGAACTAAACCCTGTAGACACCCCACGTCAAAGCATTTATTGTGAACATCCTGCCAAATCATCACATAGCACGATCCAGCTGCAGCGCCCCTCACTGACTAGCCGGGTAGCGCTGGAAAAACATACAATTGAACAGTACGTATATACTCTTTTTTTTTGGGGGGGGGAATAAACCTATAGACTATCCGATAGGTACCCAGTAGAGTAGAGTCCTATAGGTCACTTACCCAGGTTATTTACACCTGCGATCAAAATTTGGAATTGAACCCACCAGTGCACAGGAGGGTAGCCTGGTTTTACTCTAAGACAATCACAAGCTCGGATGATTAAACAAACAACTCACGCTTTCTCCTTTTGATTGAAGCAGGAGACGACGTTTCTTTTTTTTCCGCAGCTTCGATGTTTCACATAGTTTCTCCTCTACCAAATGTGTCTTTTCCTCGTCGCCTCGGCTGTAGGAAGCCGAAGAAGTTTATGGCCCCCTTGAGCAACGCGCTCGGTGTCACCGTGGGGAGCCTCCATGGTGAAGTACAGGCGGAGTGCGCGGTGTCAGCGCGTGCGGTAGTGCCCATAGGGGCCTAGAGTAGGGCCTAGGGCCTAGACGCCATGTGCGGAAAGAGTTTCCGTTTTCATGAAGTTTACCAGTTTACTGGGGTTTACTTCTCATCATTTGGAAGATTTAAGGATCTATTGTTGGTTCATTCGAAGAGGGGAGCAAGATGCTGGTAGGTGGTAGGTATTTCCGGACCACCATGTTTTCAATCGACACTTAAGCTCAAATCACTCCAAAGAGACCACACACGCATACAGGGTACAATTATCCAGACAGAATTCAATTTGGATGCTAGCAGTGGACTTAGCAGTGGTTTTGGGTGCTGAAACGGTCATATGGTTGCAGACGGTGTGTGAGCACCTTTGACTGGGCTGCGGGGCATGTTTGCGATGATCAGCATCAGGTCAGCAAGCCTCCCGAGGAGGACTTTGATCGGATCCTGAACTATAAATCCGAGCTCAGCATTGTCACCAACTCCCAGGCAAGCCGAATCTGACTGAGACAGGCCGACCACCTCACTTCTTAAATTCCATGCAGACACTCCATGTAATGTTGGATCTTAAATAGTAAAACACACCCCCTAGCAAAGAATTGAGGGAGCCCGAATAGAAGCACGAAAACAATTATATTAGTTAGTAGAAATGGTGGTAGTATAGTAGTCGTGGTCGTCGTTGTCGTCGTAGTAGTAGCAGTAGTCGTAGCAGGAGGAGTAGTAGTAGTAGTCGTCGTCGTAGTCGTAGAAGTAGAAGCAGTAGCAGTAGCAGCAGTAGTATGTATAGGTAGTAGAGTAGTAGTAGTAGTAGTAGTAGTAGTAGTAGTAGTAGTAGTAGTAGTAGTAGTAGTAGTAGTAGCAGTAGCAGTAGCAGTAGCAGTAGTAGTAGTAGTCGTAGTAGTCGTAGTAGTCGTAGTAGTAGTCGTCGTCGTCGTCGTAGTCGTAGTCGTAGTGGCAGCAGCAGCAGCAGTAGCAGCAGTAGTAGCAGTAGTAGCCGTCGTCGTCGTCGTTTTGGTCATCGTCGGTAGCAGTGAGCAGCATTAGTAAAAGGTTTTCAGGTCAGAGTTCCATCAATCAAGCAAACCTCAGAAGAGTTAAGCAAGGATCTTAAAGGTCAGCAATAGCAGAGCAAAATAGAAGTAACGTTTATTCCCAGGGCTCCAAGTTTACCTATTAACCACACCCCCTAAACCATTCGTATTATTCACTTACTTGTACCCCGGCCTTGGGTACTACCCCCTTGACAACGTTGTTTGGGGCAATGAAATCGATTGGCTTTAAAAACAATTTCAGGTCAGAGTTCCGTGAATCAAGCAAACCTTAGAAGAGGTAAACAAAGACCTTAAAAGGCGGGAATAGCAGAGCAGTATAAAGTAATTGTATTTTTTCCTAGGGCTCCAAGTTTACTTACTAATCCCGCACCGTATTATTCACTTGCCGGGGCTTGTGTACTACCCAGATGAAAATTGTTTTGGGCAATGGCATCGATGAGTTTTAATAAGGGGTTTAAAAAAGGTTTTCAGGAGTAGTAGTAGTAGTAGCAGCAACAGCAGTCGTAGGTAGTCGTTCTAGTTAAGCAAGGATTGTAAAAAGGGTAACAATAGCAGAAGAATAGACAAATCAAGAAATCAAAATAAAGGGAACACCCTGGCCCTGGGGTGAAAAAAACTATGTATTCCCTCCCATTAAACTATTCAGGGTGTGGGATAATTTAGAGAAAAAACACTTTGCCATTTAGTCCCATTATATTAATTTGGATCTATATAGCATTATGCATTTTTTCGCGTATACGTTGGGATGCTTTCGGGGTTCATGGGATATATTCCAGTCCGATGGAGTGATGGTGAAATCGGAACACGAGAACACCAAAACAACGCACCGGCCCTCGACCGCGCGACCGTTCGCCGAGGTCTCCAAGACCAACCTCCCCAGCGATGAGCTGACCGAGCCGGAAGATGATGGCCCGGTGGAAGGCTTTGGCTGCTGCCTGAAGGTCAGCAGCATGCATTTATTTTGACCGAGCCAGCGAGACCAGAAATTAGATTAGATCGATCAGATCACACGATGGGTGTGATTGACATTTGGAGAGTATCCCTGAGGCATTGTTTTGGGCGTGTCGCAGCCTGAAAATGTCAGACCAACAAAGACCACTTATATATTATATATATATATATTCAGGATGGATTGGAGATCATTGGAGATGATCAGTCGTTTTTGCTTCACTACGGAAGGATGTGAATGATCGGAATTCCTCCCTGCCAAGGAGCAACACTCCTTCCCAGCAGAAGTCTAGCCTAGCCAAAAAGTGACGATTGTTGCAGAAATGCTCCAGGTTTTTTGGGTGCACTGGTTCTGGTTGAACACTGCTCAATTCATTCCAGCGAACCACGAGGACAAACAAGTAACCGATTAGGGAGACGCAGCTAGGACCATCCACAGTCATGACCCAAAGCGAGGCGTGAAAAACACGGTTCACCCGGTTCACCCGAGCGTCCTGCAGCACGGCCCGACCGAGCCGAATGTTGGCCAGACCGCAGACTGGGTCCTCAAACGTCGCATCCATCGTGGAAGACCGCAGACCCCGTGGGTCGCCGGCGCACGGCGATGCCGTGGATCGCACGAATCCGGTTTCGAGGAACAGGCACCGAGTGAAAAGCACGTTTCGATTTGAACCGCTGCACGGTGAAGTTTGGCAGCACTTGGTGAGCCGTCTTCCAGCTTCCTCCACCACAGACTACCAGAGGTGCGGAACATGGTGTTCTAATGTGTTCTATTTGTCAAGCAGGTAGCGGAAGAACAGACGGTAGAGGACTGGAGGAGTAGGTTTGATCGCTCTTGGTGCCAAACCCATCCACACACTCAAAAAGGTATTTGATCTCAGCTTGAAGCCCTATGATTTCGGCGGGTGTTTAGCAACATCTTGTGGATGCAGCTTCTTTTCTTGTGTACGTCTCTGCCAAAACGTTGCACCAGATGCACAGTTTCCCGGTTTCCCCGGCTACGGGCCCATCACCCAGATGATGTCGATGCCTGGTTGATTGAAAAGACGGACCTCCGCAAAGATGAATTTATTACTGTAGCCTCATTGCTTCCATGGCCAACCTTAAGAACAAGCCAAATAATTGCTTGGAGAGATTCCATTCGCTCATGGATGCACTTGATTTGTTTGCGTGTTGGGTCGCCCAGTCGAACCTATGCTTCTACTGAGCTGTAGCCGGGAAATACAAGGCCTGTTGTCTCATCCTGTTGTCTCTACAAGGCGCTGGCTTAGGAATAATCATTGCTGGATCAGGGGGGCCCAATCTCAAACACGCGAACACCGTTCATCCGTCAGTGCGCAGAGGCAACGGGAGTGCGCAGAGGCCTGGAAAAGGCCTTTCAATTGTAAGATCAGCCAGGATGAATGTCCCAGTCTGACGCTGCCCAGACTTCTCTGAAAGGAGTTGATCGCAGCACACGTCGCTGGTATTCCATTGCCGGACTTGGCCATGTGCAAGGCTGATGGAAAATGGACGCCAGATGTTGCCCCTTTGTGCAACAGAGCAATTCCTTAGGACTCCGTGAGGAGGTGGTTGCGGTAGCCAGTTCTGATTTCCAAGCCCAGGGTATCCCAAAGTTTGAGTCCACAATTTCATTGGCATGGGGCCCAGACCGCTCATCCAGCAAAACATGGATCACCCATTGTGAGATCCACAACGAGACACGCACTGGGAGTTCAGAGAAGTTAATGGGGTTCCTACGAATATATCATGAGAGTCTAAACAGCCTCGCCACCAAACACCTCACGCAACTGGCATTCATAGGATTTTAATCAGTCTGGTTCTAGTTGTTGGTTGTGTGGCGTTATAGGACCTCAGAAAGGTACAACAAACCTATAATATCCTATAATTAATTATGATTCATGATGGCAGCACATAGACACATAGAATATGAACCAATCCAACTCGTGGGTTCTACTGTTGAGAAGATTGCTGCACCAAAATTGGTTTGATCTATACTTACTCCAGCATGGACAGACATCCACATTTGGAGATACCTGTGGTTCGGGCCAAGCTGCGCTGAGGTTGGTTCCAAGCCCTTCGATGAGGCGACTCTTGCGTCACGCGACTCTGCCGGGTCGATGAGATTGGAGATTGGTCAGATTTGAGGTGACCCCATCCAGACCATCCATGTATGGAATGGTTACTTGCATCAGGGTCATAACATGATATGGTGTAAAATGTATGTCAACCATTCAGGAACTGCTGCAGCTGAGTCGGTTGAGTGCCTTTCTGAAGCTTCCAGTACTATCACAGAATGACTTCTATTGTGCGTGCGTTCGGAAGAATGCTTGCTGATCCCCTTCTCGCCGAGTGTGCATATTGATACAGATCCTTTTGAAAACATGTGTGTGAAGGCATTCCTTTGGGTGCTTAGGATTCAAAGCAAGCATCCAGCTGGATGCGTCGCATGATTCTGACCGAAAGCCGGGCTGGGTCACATTGTTGATGTTTTTGGTCCAGGAGGGGCTGAAGGGACATCCATTCTTGGACTGAAGATCTGAGGCTGTGGACCTGAAGATCTGTGTTCGGAACACCTCCTCAGCTGCGGACCGCAGAATATTCTTGACATGGGACTGCTCCCAAAGGCATTCCCAAAGGCTACCTGGCTACCTCTATCTGAGGCAAGGCAAAATGACCTGCTCTAATCCAACCAACGTAACTTAAGCTGCACAGCTGTTCCAAAAAACACGTGTACTTACATGGGGGCACAGAGCATTTGAGGTTGGTGATCTTGGACTGAACGAGACAGACACAGCGAGGCAGCCGTACAGCGGCTACGCTTCATCCTGCTGGCCGCCGTGACGGCGGCGGCCATGAATGTCTCCCGCGCAGGACGTCCGGGTGCATGTGCGCTCGGTTCACCGAGCGCACGTGGGTGTAGATGTAGGTTGGTGGATAAGGTGTTGGAATGGAAAGGGTTGAGTTAATTTTGTTTCTGTTGCTTTTGAATCACGAAAAGATCGCAGGTTTGGACAGATGGCTCAATTAGTTAAAGAGGCGTCCAGGAACAATCAATAATGACAAACACGGATGGCTCGCCAGGGGAAAGCTAGGAAGATGAGTGTTATTCATTAGCATGTTTAAACCTCGATGTTGAGGGAAGACAAGATCAAGATGCCCGATGGCCCCCATGGTGGTTAAACCTCGATGTTCAGAAAAGATCAAGATGTGAGGGCTCTCAAAGCCCACCCATGCCTGGAAAGCACGACCAGTGTTCGAACCGAGCTTCGCAACGACCTGCAGAGTCGGGCTCAGCAGGTGAGGTGCAGAAATGGACCACCAGACCCGGTCACCAATTACCGTGTGTGTATGGGTATGGAAATCTATATGGTCTATAAACCGTAATTATACTCCCTTTGGAATATTGAGTTGAGCCATCTACTGGGCATTCCTGAAAACCGGCGTTGCGCCATCTACTCCCCACATTGGGCGGCTAAGCATATCAGCTCCGATAGACTAAAGTAAAAGCAATCGAGAAACCAGGCACAAATGTTAGCAACGCAGATGCCACAGCGAGGAAGTTTTAGCCAAGTAGATGCCGCATCATGGAGCAACCAACCACAAGTTTTTGCCAAGTAGATGGCGCATCATTTTTGACACTGACAAGTCCTGTCGCCACAATAGTAACTTTTTGTCGTGGCCTGGGAGGGTAGATGGTGCTCTCTTCCAGATTGGGGTTGCGCCACTGCCACCTATAGCTTTTTACGGAGTGTTGTTTCGTTCGGGTCTTGCACAGTCCGTGACTCGTCCGTTGAGTCCGGTTGACTCAGAACGGGGTGGTCAGCATCGTGACCATCGTTCCAGGCTGTGACCCCCCGCGAGCGGAGAATCTACGCAAGGCCGCTGCGACACCGCGTCGGGCGAAACGGCGCCGTTGAGATGAAGATTTGGAAGGTAAAAGGCGGTAAAAGGACTCAAATGCAAGAAAGAGGTCAGGTCCAATGATGCTGCAATTGGATTATAGATTGTTTGGGGTGCCCACCCACATTGTAATTGACAAATTGCCAAGGGAACGGTTGCTCAAGTGGAATCCAAAAGGTTTTGGGGCCAGTAGTTTATAATCTTTGAAGGTGTTTTCAAGTGAAGGACATATATAGAACCCTTCAACACAAGTACCAGTGTTTGTTTGTTCCGGAGGGCATTTTGTTTTGTTGGTTTTCCTTTTTGATATGTTTTTTGTTCTACCTGTTGCTTTTGTGGCTTTTGGCTTTCTTGGCTTCTGTGGGGTTCTAGCTTTTTTGGCTTCGTGGCTTCTTGGCTTGCGTTTTTTTGGCTTGTCGGCTTTGGGTTCCGTTTGGTCACTGGTCTCTTGTTCCTTTGGTCCCTGGGCCCCTTGTTCCCTAGGTCCGGTGGCTTAGTGTTGTGATCCTACAAGTTGGTAAAGCAAAAGAAAAGCAGTTCAATATAGATTGTGTAATGCGCTTGTGTTAACGATACTAACTTGTGAAATGTTTGGTTGTGTAATTGTGTTTCATAAATTGTAGTACAGTATATATGTATATTATTGTCTTACTTTGTTCAATTCAAACGGCAATTGTTCATAACATGCATAATAATAGTTTGTAAAATTATGGAACATACGAAATATGAACATATTATTTGTTGATGATCCATTTATGAACATGATCTGAACAAATGTGTGTTTCTTTTCCAATGGTCAACTTCCTTTATGTGTGTTTGTAAAACCGGTTTCATATTTTTGGTTATATGCATTAAACAAACACAGTAAGCGAAATGTTCACACACATAAATACAATTGAAGACTTAGTCGCGTACCCGACTTGTCAGATCACACACCTATATAGTGGCTTTGGGCTTTTGTTGGTTTCTGTGACTTTTGACTTCAGTGGCTTCTGCGGCTTTTAGCTTTTGGTGGCTTGTGTGGCTTTGGGCTGGTCTTTGATGGGTTCTCTTTTGTGTTTTTTGGATTTTGATGGCTGGTTTTTGATGATTTAGCATTTGGTAGCTTTTTTAGTGGCTTGGCACTTGGTTTGCTCTTGAGGGGGGGTTGCGCTGCACCCTCCTCCAAACGGCCCAGACAGCCTCCAGCTCTTTCAAGCCAAGCCAAGCCTAAGCAGTTTAGGGTGGGGGATGGCCCCTTGCCACCAACCCCTAGGCCCTAGACTCCAGTGTTGGAAAATAATGGTGCATGTGTTATTCTTTCTTGTGCCTTCATGCCATTTGATATAAAGAGATTAACATGATAAAATTGCATGTGAAAAAATGAAAAGGATGCAATTAATTTTGGTTTTCTCTTATTTCCTTTTCATTTATTAATTAATTCTCCATGACATGAATTTTATCCCTCCAAAGCACCAGGGGTAGTCCAGGTGGCCGGGAATCTTCCTAAAACCCCATAAGGAGCCACCTAGAAAAACGAACCAAAAAACAAGCAAAATCTTCCAAAAAGAGGAGCAACAGCTCTTCCTTCAGGACACCGACGGCCATCCACACGTAGGTCGTACAATGAAAGGCTTAGAAGACTGAACATTTGCTGGCCAAGTGCTGATTGACCCAGCGATCGGCACAAATAACCAGAAAACTCACTGGCGGTGCAGTGAAACACCCGCACCTATAAAAGAAGAATGATCTGTTGCCCAATGCTGCCCATCTAAAAGATTTGTACTAATGTACTACAGTCTCCCTCCACAACTCCATCCAATCCAAGACATTAAAATCCCCAGCCCGTCTCGGCAGTGTTCCCAGCTCGTCGCAGCGGGGGAACCTCTTCCCAGGTCATGATGAAGTAATGGCGGCCGATTTGATGCGTCATTTGAGCGGCGGATGGACCATGGATTAGACCCAATCCGGCGGATGTTTTGGACCCATTCAGTCGGATGTGAGTGGTCACCCCCACTACCCCTAGCCCCTCCCAAAAGCACCTTCCCGTGGATCCCCGACATGGATTCCACTGCTGCTTCGTACCCGGCGTCGTATGCATTGATCATCGCTGATCTATGGAGCTTGCGTTGCGCCACTTAGCCCGAGAAAGTGCGGCGTAGCGAGCGAACAAGGGTGTTGAGTTCTTGTGGCAAGAATTCTCAGCCATGAAATACGTTGCAGCAAAAGCTGGGCTCTTCACCATGGCCCATCCACGCTGGTAGGAAGGCCCTATAAGTTATGGCCCCTCAATCACATCAAGCCGGTCCGGTCCACAGTCAGGATGATCGTCATAGCCGGACACGCATTGGAGGAATAATCAAGCACAGGTGTCAAACACATGTTTTGATGGAGGAGGACATCCAGCACCAGGTTGGACATGCAAAACACCGTACATGAAATAATTACATCAGTCAGAGTCTAAGGAACGGCTACCACTGCAAGTTGAGATTTCAAACCCAAGATCCAGCTGTGCAAAAACCTCTCCTGCTTACTGCTTAGAATCGAAGAACCACCCACTTGATGAGAGTCTAGGGTCGATTTGAGAGAATGACCATTTGACCCTGTTTGGAAACGAAGAACTTGTTGAAATTCCCTTTCAAACCATAGTTCCTCAAAAAATATTCAAGAAATTGAAACGATGAAGCTCCAGAATCGAACAATAATTTCTTCCGGATTCGATGAAGCTCCTCACCACGGGAAATTGCTGGTGAGTCGCCATGCCTGGCCGGGTTGCTCGGGGACGCAGGGGGGGCGCGGGGAACGGAAGATTGATGACATTATATATAGGAGCAATAGGTTTCGCGCACCGAAGTGCAATATATAGTATATAGGTTGAGCTATGTTGAGAATGATTGTTGTATTGGCCCCTGACCCAACATAGCACCCACTTGGCTGAGAAAATTGCATTGTTACAGCCATTCTTCAGAACCGTGCTCAACTATTATTGATAGTCGCTAGCTCACTGGAGAGTTACTGTATGAGAAGTTACGAGGTAGGATCCGTAAAGTAGCTTTCGTCGAGGGGTGAGTGTCAAAGTTTGTTTCATGTCACAACGGGAAGGTTGGCAGCGTTTGAAATTGCCAAAATTGTTAAAGTCCAGGCAAGGCAAGGCCGAATATTTCATGCCCCTATAGTCTATATAATACATTATACTACTGTATATAATCCTGCAAGGCTGTGACATTCGCTTGATGGTCCACTCGACCGTTTCGCGTTGCACAGACACGACCTAAGTTGTCAGACTCTTGGTGTTCAATGGTTTTCATGGGTGGTGGCTACCCGGCCTGGTCTACCCTCCTCTGGTGGAGCTCGATGAATCAGATTCCATGCACCATGTGCAATGATGGCAGGCGATGATGGCCTGGCCCAGATGCGCCTGGGATTTCGAAAGGCGGGCGCAACGATTGGCCAACTCCAGACCTCATAACGGCAGCCATAGCCTTCTAGGATGTTCGAAAAGATTCTGGAGAGTACATCCCTGAAAGACAAGTTTCCTCGACAAGACGCGCCTTCTCCACTCCCTACTGGCACAATTCACATCAAACACTCCGGCCGAGAGAAGACCGAAACGCCCGGATCTCAAAGGTTTCAAGGTTCCCTTCCTTTCTTTGGCCACACGAGCGTTCCAAACAAACATGTGTTTGCGCTTTTGCGTTTCGTTTTCCTAGTTGGCCATGTCGCCAAGGACATGACGGACACAGGCACGGCCCGTCGCCAGGCCCTGGCACGGCGGCTCTTCGAACTTGAAGGTGAGCGAGCGCTGACACGGAATGGAGGGCGTGAGCGAGCGCGTACAGCATTTGAGGCTTGTTTGAGTGCTTCGCTCTTTATTCGAGTCAAGTGAGGTGGGGGGACATTGTTTGAGAGCCCAGTGGTGAACATGCTCATTTTGTTCTCTACAAACGGGGTGGTTTCCACTTCCATGTTAGTGAGTTGGAGTGTAGGTGATGTTTAGTTTTGCTTTGGGGATTGAGCTGCTGGGTGGATCTGAGTCACGGTGCAACTCTCGAACTTCCACGACAGCATGACCAAGAGGGTCACAAGTCTTTGCACTACAAGGTGTTCAGAAAGCGCAGGGGTCACTGTTTAGCAACATGTGGTAAGTCATGGTACGCATCATGGCAAGCAGTTTACACACATAATCAATCATAATCATACATACATACATTGATGCATTCATACATACATACTTACACGGCTCAAGGACTGATCTGGCTCAAGCCTCACGCCCGGAGTATAGTACTTCGGGCGAGCACGACGGCAAGTTCACCCACCTCCCTGACCTTGTCTTTGGCCAGATCGCGGAGGGTGCGGTGTTCCATGACTTCGGGAGGCAAATGGTGCAGAGCTTACCAGGTATGTGGCGGTGGAGGCTGCTTCAACTGGATTTGGTCGGACAAGGTGCGTGAGGGCTATGTTTGTCGGAAATGCGGAGAGCAATGGCCCCGCCCACCACAGGGGTTCTCAAAAGCTCCACCTTCTCGCTCACCTAAGCGGGGGCCACGACAACAACTTCCAGTGCCACCCCCGCCGGGCCTGACCTCCAAGACGCCCAAGATGACTAAGCTCCAGAAGGCCACTGCGGAGGCACTGGCCCCTACTTGGACCACTTTGGACCCAGCTTTGCAACAGAAGCTCCAAGCCTTGGGGATTTCGCCGCCCCCTCCCTCACCGGGGCCGGACTTGAAAGACATCCTCATGGAGAATCTGGCTCAACTCCCTTCCAATGTTCGGGAAATTGTCGAGAAGTTGACCAAGCCCTCTCCGCCAACCGAAAAGGATGTGGCCTCAAAGCTGAAGACTCATGTGTCCATGCTGAAGGACCTGTCCCACAAGAAGAACACGCTTCAGCAGCGGATTGACTCGACCAAAAAGGCCTATCAGGACCTTCTTGAAGAAATGAAGGCTATCCAGGGCCGCATCGAGTCTGAGCAGCGCTCTCTCCAGGACACCAGCACCTCGTACATGAACTTGGTCAACTCAGCAAAGCCTGACCTTGCTGGACTGCCTGAGGCAGGGGGCGGTGACCCAGTTCCAGCGGCTGTAGCAGGTTTCATCAACACCCTTGGTGTCAGTTTGACGGAGGACCAGCAGCTTCAGCTCCAGAACATGTTAAAAAGGCCGCCAGCTGATACTGATGAGGAAGCCAAGCGACGCCGAACCGACGGCACGGATCAGTCTTGCGGGTAACCCCGCACAGGTGCTTCATTCATCTTTGACCTTTACACAGGGGTTTTCGGCAATGCACCCTTCCGATGTTGGTGCTGGGCTGGTGATGCGGCCAGAGCGTGGGGACACTCCCACCAGGCCGTGAGATCCTTTCTGTCTGAACCGGAACCTCAACTTCTTCCTCATCTACCTCACCTGGAACAGATTTGGAACCGTTTCCGACGGGGGGGCAGGCCGATGCGGCGGACTTCTTGGGCTACCTATGGCACTTTGCCGGCTCCAACTTTTTCCAAGGGAAGTTCTTTCACCGGATGGAACAGGGCCACATTGAGGTTCGTGAACAGATGCCCTTGAACTTGTTGTTCCCTCCACGCCAGTCCCCGACTGCCCTTGATGAACTTGTCAACCTGTGGAGTGATGAAGGGGGTGGTCAATTCTTGTACGGATCACCGGATGCCCTTGTCCTTCAACTGCAACGTTTCCAATGTGTTGACGGCTCTTGGACCAAGCACTCCAGTGAACTCGATATTGGTCAGGACATCAACTTGCCCTTTTCCGATGATGGAAAGAATGTGCATTGGGGCGCCTACCGGATAGTTGGCCTGGTCCTCCATCAAGGAGAGGATCACCTCACTGGCCACTATCAATCTATCCTCCTCATGGACAACATCATCTGGCTGGCGGACGATGGGGATTTCCCACTCCCTTGGCGGGGCTGACCGCTCAACAACGCAGGGAGATCCTCCAAGTCTGGCTGGTCAAGGAACCGGAGGATGAGCTTGTCCAGGACACCCAGGCTGAGATGGAAGCTCCACTTGCCAAACGGCAAAAGAACAATCATGAGACCCTCACCCTGCTCTTTGGCAACGTCACGCATTTTGGAGCCAAAGTACAAGACTGGACTTGGTCACACGGCGATGCCCTCCTTTTTCTTCATGAAACTCATCTTGGAGATGAAGGCACAGCCAAGGCCATCCAGTACTACTCCAACCGGGGATGGAAGGCGTATGGCCAGGCGGCCCACCCCACGAGCAGGGGGGCACTACTGGGGGCTTTCTGACCTTGCACTCCACCAGACATCTCACTCACCGAGGGCTATCCTTCACCCACGAAGGCAATGGGTGGATGTCAGTGGGGCTTCAACGGCAAGGGCTGATGATCTACATCATCCAGATCTATCTCAAGACCGGTGAGACCTTGCAGTCAGCTGCCAATTCTCTCATTTTGAGCAAGCTCTTGGCTTTCCTTCATCACTTGCAGGCTCCTTTCATCATTGGGGGAGATTGGCAAAATGAGCCGGAAGCGCTGGCCTCCACGGTCATTCAAAGCAAGTTCCGGGCCACCATTATGGACACTCAAGGCAATACCACCCTGCAGGGCAGTCAATTGGACTACCTGCTGGTCGCCAACTCCCTCGCGGGCTCCATTCACCTCAGGGCTTTCTGGGAAGTGCCCTGGCACCCTCATTGTGCCTTGGAAATCAAGCTGAATTGTGCACAGCCGGCTCAGCCTGTTCAACAGCTTCAGAGATTTCCTCCCATTGGTCGCACTTTCCAGCTTCCACACCTGTGGACCAGTTTCTCCGAGGACAATGGCCCTTTCCACATCATGGATGACCTCATCACCGGACTGGGTTCTGACTTTGCACGCTGGGCTACGCAAACTGAGAAGTTCACCACCCAGTTGCTGCACAAACCCACCTTGGGAAGGGGTTCCAACATTTCGCTCTATCATGCGCCCTTGGTGGACACCACGACCTCCAAAAAGTGGCTCAGGGGAGCGGCGGCCTTCTGGGAAAAGCTCAATGTTCGCATCAATGTGGCCCACCACATGGGGCACAAGTCTATCCTCCAAGACATTCGGCACATGCTCCTGGATATCCAGCACTACTGTTCTGAAGATTTTCAGGCGGACATCTTCAGCGCCCTGATCACCCAGTGGCTCGACACGCCCTCCCAAGACCCTTCGGAGTTACGGGCACAGATCCTGGAGCAAGAGCAACAAGCGCAGAAACAAGCATTGCAATCCACCAGCTTTGAGTATGGCTGGCTAAAGCTCACCACAAAAAAAAACTGCGGGGACTTTTCCGCAGCCTTCCGCAGCGAGATCAAGCGTGGCAGCGGCCTTTTCAAGATCTACCTGCCCTTGCTCGCATCACAGCCAGGGAACAACAGTGGGGAGGAATCTGGGAACCCTTGGCCGAACCGGTGGCTCTCAGAGGATTTGAACAGCTTCGCACTCTCGCTCAACAGGAGGCACTCACTTGGAAGCCGATTGACTCCTCCCTGCTGCAGAAGCTCCTTCGAAGACTCCCCAACAAAGCAGCTGGTCCTGACGGTATCTCTTACGACATGTTGAGGCACCTTCCGTACCCTGCAGTGGCCCGACTTGCAAGTCTTCTCACAGAGATGGAACGGGAGGCTCTTCTCCCCATCCAGATGCGCTACACCAACATTGTGCTCATCCCGAAGAGCAGCAAGGTCGAAAGGCCCATTGCATTAACCTCCTGCCTCTATCGTGTCTGGAACTCCTACAGGAAGCACGACATCCACAAGTGGCAGATGACCCTGGATGACGCCTTACCATGGGACCAATCTCGACCCCACCGAGACTGTCTGTCCATTGCAGTGGGAAGGATGTTAAAAGCTGAGATCCGGAAACACCAAGGAATCCACACGGTCACCTGCCTGGCGGACCTTTCCTGTTTCTACGACACGGTCAACTTGGACCACATCATCGAGCCAGCCGCGGACCTGAACTATCCCCCGGTTCACCTCAAGCTGGCCCTGGACCTGTACCGGGGGCCTCGGCTCATCCAGGCCGAAGGGATCGCTGGCAATCCTACTCACTATGCCAAGGGCATCCTTCAAGGCTGCCCGCAGGCACCGGCCATCAGCAAACTCATCCTCTATCGTCCACTACAAGCCCTGCAACGGGAGCATCCTGCTGTGGCCCTTCAGACATGGGTTGACGACGTCTCCTATGACATCTGTGGCTCAGATCCCGACTACGTCGCCCGCGAGGCAGTCCTGGCCTATCGTACCCTGAGGGAGCATCTCACTCAAGCTGGTTTGAAGGTCAACACTGACAAGACTGGCTTCATTTCCAGCAGCAAAGAGACCGCCAAGGCCCTTCAGATCTTGCTGACCGACCAAGACCCTCAGCACTACAATGTCCTGCGTGACTTGGGAGTCGATGCAACTGCTGGGCGTCACAGGCGGGTTGCTCAGGTCAAGAAACGGTTCCTCAAAGGGCGTGGGAGAGCCGGCATTCTTTTCCGCCTCAAGCTGCAGAGGAACATCCGCTACCGGCTCCACAAGAGTGCAATTCATCCAGTGATGTCCTGGGGGGCTCAGGCCAACGGTTTGGCCCCACAGAGAAGGCAATACGTCAGGGTGACTGCAGCCCGGAGCCTCCAGCTTCAAAGATCCGGCTCGGTGGACATTGTGTATGACATGAATCAGCAACATCCAGATCCTGGAGACTCCATCATCGAACAGCACTTGCACTCGGTCTGGAAGATCTTCCACTCCTTTGATGAGAGCACCCAGCACCTTTTCTGGACTAGCTGGAACGTTGCCTTAGGCGCTCTTCAGAAAGTTCGTTACCGATGGCAGGTTGTCAACGGACCACTCCAGGCCCTACAGGCTTACTTGCTCGACTACGACTTTGATTTGTCTGATGGGCACGAATGCTGGCCTACTCTACAGTTCAAGCTCCGCGCTGAATTTCGATGGCAACGCCTCCTCCGTATCACCAGGTATGAAGGCTGCCACGATTTGGAGAGGCTCTTGGATTGGCAAGTCAGCTTGACTCTGCAGAAGATGTCGGGAGACACTCTTGGCCCGGGCCTCCGGGCCCTTCACCAAGGGACCCTTCACGGGCAAGATGGCCGATGCCCCTTGTGCGGAGAGGAGCTCACCTTCATTCACCTCCTTTGGCAGTGCAGCTTTTGGAAGGGTAAAGCCAAAGACCTCCCTGAACAGTGGAAGGAGCGCTTGGCAGCGGGCACAGAACCTGAGCTCTGGCAGCGGGGTCTCGTCCAGTCCATCTTCTACCTACAGGATGGAGGCTTGAGCACTTTCCAGTTGGATGGACTCTGGACGCCTGATGAAGCCTTTGACATCCCCACGGGTCATGCAGTGTCCTTGGCGGTTGCTCCCACTTGTAAGGACGTGCGCCACAAGCGGTATGTCTTTGTGATCTGCCTACACCATGTCTTCACTCGCAAGCTGACTGCCACCTTCAAAGGCATCTGCCCGGGCCAGGCCATCAGGAGCAGGGCTGTGTTTTATGCTTTGAAACATTTGGCCCTCCACAGCAAGGAGAAGGTCACTGTCGCCATTTATGACCACGCAGTTTGGCGGGCATGGCAAATGTCTAGGGCCTGCGAATGCTTTCCGGACCTTTTTGAAGGTCTTGAACCGGATGACTTCACTCAGGTTCGGCCCTTGCTGTTTGGAAAGAAGGAGCTTGATCCCAATGCAGCACGGCATTTCTTCCAGCAAGACGCTGAGAAGGAGGCCAAGAAGTTCGCCAAGGCATCCAGGAATGAAGACATTCTGGACTTGCAAAAGAGCATTGATGAAGACACCAGAGACATTTTGTGCGTCGCAGCTGGCAGGATGAACACTCTCCTCAGGGACAAGTCCCATTTCCTGCACAAGGCTGACCAGCAGGAGAAGCACCAGAAGGTCCCCTTGATTGCCCAAAAGAAAGAGCTCCTTCAACAGCTGCTTCACCGGCCGGACGCTGGTGGCCACTCATGGCGGCCTTTTCGCTCTGGAGCCCAGTGCTCTCAGTGCAAGCAGCGGCTGCACTCGAAAAGCCTGGTCGGCGACCTCAAAGGTGCCCTGGACTCCACCTGTCTGATGGCAACTCCTAAGACTCCTACCAGGCGCACTCGCTTTGAGGTGGCCAATGATCTCATTGCTGCCCAGTCTGGCGTACAGAGGGGAGTGCACCATTTGAGGCTTGAAAAAGCTTACTTACGGTGTTCAGAGTGCCATGACTACATACTTGCACGCTGTCGGGAGGAAGCATTTTGCACCTTCGTTGGAGCTCCTTGCAAGGTGGGGCCACTGGAACCTTCTATGTGGGAGGGTCACCCCTCCCACACTATGGAGCGACGTGGGAAGGTGGCAACATGCACACGCTGCGGAGGCAAGGCCAAGATCGTGGAGGAGAAGCTCGAACCCACCGAGCGTCTCAGAAAGAGATGCGAGGCCCAGCAATCAAAGGATTTGCGGGCCTGGTTCACGTGAGCACTCATGCACAGAAAAGGCGTGCAAAAAAACATACATACTTACATACTTACAGACAGACAGACAGGCAGGCAGGCAGGCAGGCAGACAGACATAATAGTTACTACATCTACATAAAACTACAGTATACCACGGCCCACGGCGAATCACATCAACGAACTGCACGGACCTGACAGGCGCTGGTGGCAGGCAAGCTGACGGATTCACACTGATCTGATTGATTCGGGTGGCCAGGGTTTCCGTGCTTCCACTCAACATATCGGTCCCATGGCTGAGTGTCATCCTATGCCATGAAAGCAATGGTCATTCTCACAGCGGCGAAACAGACCCTTTGGGGACCCCACCGGATCGCACCGGACGCCATTCCGGCCGTTCCGCCCGCGTTATGCCGCGAGAGACGACTCGGGGGAGGTACAGCCCAGAGGAGCGGTCTGCCTTTGAGAATGGCTACCGTGCAGCGGTGCAAGATGTACTGGTGATGGCGGGGCCGCGATGGCGAGATGGGGAACAGATCCGCCCTTTAAGGGGAGCTTCCGGTCCATTGGTGATCAAACAACATAGAGGGAACGGATCCGCGTGTGGAAGCTTTTGACAGGTTGGAGGGTGCATCTCATGTTTTCTGTCAACATTGTTCAAAGATGCTGCAAAGAGATTCTGCAGTGAAGAGATCAAAAAAAGGTCGAATCTTCAGAAAGAGAAGTCGAACCAAGCATAACTGTGGTCACATTCTGGAGTGGAGTCCACGTCGTCTACGTGGATTTGGCTTCGTGTTTCACGTCTTCCGACTCCGTGAGGTTGGTGCTGGTCTCGCTGGGATGGCCTTCCTCACGGTGTGTTCGGAACCCAAGACGGGGGGCATGTCTTATAGTGGGATCTTATGGGTAAGACTCCAGAGGACCGACCTGGAAGTTGCACCTGGTGGGTGAACTGGTGCTGAGCTCCGGTCGAGCCCCTGGGTGTGCGGACAGTGGATGTGTTGGGACCCTGCCAGATCCTTTTTGCCAAGACTCTGCGAGGGACTGGCTTTGAACGAGAGAGCGTCAACATGACAAAACGTGATCTCCGTTCGAACAAGATAAGGACCGGTGAAGAATGTGAAGAATAGATGCGACACGATGTATATAAATCATCCGGATTCATGGCGGTGGAGCACGTTGGCCCTGCTGCCATGTTCATTTTCTGCGCGTGCGAGGCCTTTCCCCAAGCCTCTATCAGAAGGTCGCAGTCGGATGATGGGCCTGTGTGCTGCATGTTGCATGCATATAGGGTTTTGGTGTCCATGGTCTTGCAAACACCTTCTACCCAGGTGCAAGACCTTCTGCAAGACCTATATGGTTTCATAGGAGTAATCCGAATCATACACTCACGACGTCAGCCGATGTCTCACGACGTGCATGTTCCACAACCGTAGATTGGTGGGGCAAGAGGTTCCACCTGTAAACATCGTATTAGAATCACTGCGTTTTTCCTTGATTCGATGATTCGATGATCATTGGTCGTCGTCCGATGAGGGTAGACACTTTGGTCTACCCCAAGTCGACATGCAACCAAGGCTTCTGGGATTAGCAGCCTGGGATAGTCTCCAATAGACATGTTCAGAGAGGGTCCACATGACAATGATTGACAATGCATATAAAATATAAAAGCATCTAAACAGTACAGTGATAGCTAATCCACACAGGGTGACGCACATCACTGACAAACCCAAGACACTCCCTGTTTAGAATGTTGGCCAAACCATCAAAACCATTCAAAACCCGATCAGGGCACCTATCACCTGAAGAAACCAAACCTACTCCCCTCCTCACCCGACATGTTTTTTTCCCACCCTCGGAGGTGCGCGAGATGGTGCGGCCTTGGGTGGTGCGCCAGGTGGAGTCCCGACCCTGGGCGCTGTCCCGACCAAGCGCTCTTTCGCTCCGCCGGAGTGACCAAGACGGTGTTGCTCCAACAGCTTAGAAGGTGTTGGTGAGATCCGACAAGAGTAGGGAGTAGGGACGAGATGCGTTTTGTGTGGTGTTGGAGATGTTTCATGGAGGAGATTTGGGAACACGAGTGCTGATAGCAGTTTGACTATGTGTTATATAATCCGCTCGAAATTGATGGAAGAGCGCCACAAATTTTAACAGATGGAGTAGGATCTTGAATTTGAGGTTCTAGCTGAAAAAAAGATGTCCATTCGCAGAACACATACACAAGTATTGCACGTCCTGAAAACGCTGACACGCTAACAAAATCCTTATGTTTGTGTGATTTGAACACATGTGCGCTGTACATTTTTTGAATGAATGATAGCGCACATCACCCCACAGCCAACACGGTATCCGTTTGCCTGTCCGATGCTGGGGAGGAAGGGTGATGTTAGTCAGGTGCAGACGCGCAGGGAGTTGTATGGCATTGTATGGCCGAGCCCCGTGTTCCTGGCGACTCGCAATAGAGGCGGCTCCCATCCTGGATGGGATTTTTTTCATTGTCCGGGATTTCCCACTTTCCACTTACTCACCAAGCTTCGGTGGCGTCCGGTGATGTTTGTTCTTCATACACTGCTTCGCATGCTTCGCTTGAGCTGCTGAGGCTCGGCCGGCCATTTGTGATTTGGATCCAGAAGTTCAGGCGGGTGTGTTGATTGATTTTGGGTCTCAACCTCATAAGCAATTTCGTACAATTTCTTGTGCATTTGGAGTTTCACAGTATAAGGCATGGCTTTCCAAGCCGACATGTGGTTGAACAGAACTTCCCAACCAACGAGATGTAAGGATGGTCTCATGGACCTTGCAGAGCCTGAGACCAGAACAATTCAGGTCCAGAACTGTGGAGGGTTTATGGGCTTTAGGCTGTGACCGGAGTGACCAGCACCCGACGTGCGGGTAAGCAGGAACAGCGTAATTTCTACGCCTATCTCACTCTATGATAGCATGTCTCACATGTTCACGGGCAATAGGCGCAAGATTTCACATTTGTCTCACATCCGTCCAGTTTTCCTGGCAAAGATTTCACCGGGCCCTGGGGCGCTTCTGGGCGCCAGCCATCGTCCTTTGAGAGGCTTCACCATCGCCCGGCCGGACGTCGACCAGGCATCCCTTGCTCGACCGAATGCACTTGTTCGCCGCCAATTCTTGTGGAGTGCCCCTTTGCACCATTGTGTGGTGAGCGAATCTCATGGAACATGGTGCCGTCGTGTGTGGCTGCCATGCTGTTTTTTTCCTCCATAGTGCGTATGCATACTGTTTGGTTTGGTTTTCTATGGTTTTCTAAGTCTTTGGGATGGTTGCTTGTGTGTGTGTGCATGTGCGTGTGCTCCATTCGCAGATTCCGGAAGAAAGCTTTTGAATCAAATGGACATGGACCGAGAGTCCGAGAGAAAGAAAAAGACAGAACACAAACAGAGGAAGGGGGGATAAATCATCAGCAGGATTTGCGGCTGCCTAGCCCCGGCAGATCATGGAACTCTGTACAGGACAACCTTTCAGATGCTATCATTCAAAGCTGTTTTGGGCCAGAACCCCACTGGTCACTAGCCACCTTATGTACAGGAGTTCTGTGAGCTCAATTGACAACTGGAGCCTTTAGTATCTCTTTGGCACGCACTCCTCGGTTGACCGAATTCAACACCACCCCCCCCTGGGTGCCTCGGGACCCCCTTTCTGCGACCGCCATGGGGCGCCTGCGGACGGTGGCCCTGCGGAGCGGACGAGAGGCGTGGACGGGCGGGTGATGCCGGGTTTTGAAGTACAGGGTAGGAACACGAGGACGCTACTAGGAGCAAAGGGCATCGCTACTAGGAGCAAGGACGCTACTAGGGGCTCCTGGCCTTACTACTAGGAGCAAGAAGCTAGTAGAAACAATTAAAAGTAATTAGCTAGAATCTAATTAAAATTAGTAGCAAAGATGTAGTAGGATGTAGGATGCAGGGTGTGGTGGGGGTGGAGTGAAGGTGTGATGGTGAGGTGGCTTTGGAATTTGGTCCACACCATGGAGAGTGGGGCTTGGATTCAGCAGACATGGAAATTGTGAGTGGAATTCTTTGGATTCAGTTCAACACCGCATTGCGCTGATGACACCTGTCCCCGCTCAGGTTAGCTTGGACTTGAATGAGGACACGGCTATTCTTGTGAATGTGCGGATTCTGGGAACAATAGCCAATAGCTTCTTGTTTCTAATAGCCATGCACTTGTTACTATATACTAGTAAGGCACTTGTTCCTAGTAGCGATGCACTTGTTCCTAGTAGCTTCTTGAAGGGAAATGCCTTTCTGGAATCACGAGCCACCAGCCGACCCTTTGGCAAATTTGATGTTTCCTAATCTCAGACGGTGCTCGAAATGTGCCGTGAATCAGCGTCGTAGAACCAACAACCGGTGCGCCCCTATAATCGCCTAGACCATCTCAGGTTATAGTCACCTTTGAAATCCTTAGAACCCACCCGGATTGGTTGCCATAGCAGTGTGCAGCATATGAGGGAAGGCACCCGGCTGGACTGAACCAAACCGGGACCGTCCTTGTGGGTGGGGGCCCCAGGACTGAACCACTGGGGTGGGTTGCATGAAAGGGCTTCCACTCATGGATGGTCGAAACTTCGGTAGAGTCTGGATCATACAAAGCCTTCAAAACTACTTTAATAGAATGGCCGACCTGGTTTTGTAGTCAAAACTCCTTAGTGAAACAATAGTTCTTTGGCAAATGACAACAAGGTTTCTTGGAATCCCTGGGTGTACGTTTCCGCGAGCACATGCGAGCACAACCATTTGGTGCTTGGTTCGGACTCTGTGCAATCGGACCCCGGTCCGACTCTGCAGGAGATGAGCGTGCGGGAGTTGAGACAGCACGTCTTGACAACGCTCGGCCTGGTGGAGGCCACGATGATGGACGCGATGGCCACGGTATAGGACTCAGGTATGGCGCCTTCTGGCCGGATATGGCCGGTATGGTCACTGGCAGGCCTGCTTTTGCAGGTACATGCACTTGATTAGAAGTCCGGTATATATTGGATGTGGATTCAACGGTTCCCATAAATGGACTATAAACATATATATATAACATATAACATTATTGTTGTGTTTTGCTATGTGTCATTTTTAGGACTTCCTGCAACAAGTGTACCGAGCTGTAGTTCTGAAGACGTTACACATTTTGCAAGCATTGCTCAAAAGTCTAACCACTCACCACACCCTGTGAGCATACCCTTCGCGTATTGTTTGGAGACTCGTGACTCGGATTGAGGTTTGATCCCAAATGGCAGGGTGATAAGTTCTCTTGAACATTTTCCTTCATATTCCTTGTTGGTAGGCTATCACTGCTCAACTTGGTTGTTGAGAGCATCAGAGGTTAGATCACTTGTACCTTTCTGAGTAGACCTGAATAGCAACAAACTATCTGTATAGATTGTTGAGACCTTTTTGGCAATCACCCACGCTTACCTTAGATCAGGCAAAGCGTGTTGTGTTTCAGAACCAGTAGATATGATGTTGTTCACGCAATTGCACGACAAATTAGATCAAATTAGCCCTCAGCTGTCAGCTGCACACATTATTTTCTATATGTTTCAAGTTTCGATGACAGGCAAACTGCAAGGAGCCAATGTCAGGAGCACCTGCCGTCCGATGTCGTTTTGTTTGGCCTGTCAGGGCAAGACATATAGAAAACCACCTGGTTGCTTGGTGAGGGTCTCAGAAGGACACATTGACATTTACTCTTATTGACTCCCGAGCCAAGAATGTGTAGAGTGTAGAGGGAAAGGTACTGTATATAGTTTGCTATGGACGTGCTAGAAGTTCATGTCTTTTTTGTTGTGTGTCCATATTAGCAGGATGGCACCTGTTGGAAGAAGGAAGCTTAAGAGATTTGGAGCGCAGTTCACTTTTCCAGGCCATCCATGCTTGGTGAACCCATGTTCCCAAGCTCCTTTCATGACCATGAGCCCACAAAACAAAAGAAATGAGATCCGAACAACCCTTTCATTGAAGGAAGACGTTCGATTCACGTCTCAACATGAATCGACCAGGAAGCCGCTCGGTCGGATTCGCGACTTCCTGCGACACCTGGGCGTTCCGCGGACTCGTCCGGACGTCGGAGGACTCAAGCGTTGCCTCGCCAGCAACCATTTGGTGGCCGACCTGCTCGGGCTGAAAGGAGAGATCGTGGCTCCTTGGATATCGAGAAGCTGAAAACCTTCCAGATGCCAACCTTCACGTCTTTGAACACTTTTCTCAATCCACCGAATGGTTGGGAATCGAGGTGTTCGATTCCACGGATTTTGTTTGATCTTGTTTGTTTTGTTGGTGGCAAATGAATGACAGACTTTCCATGCAGCCCGGCTTGGAGAATCAGCATTTGACACGTGATGCATGAAATAACGAGCATTGTTTCTGTGCATCCTCACTCCGCCCGTACTTTTGACCCAATGATGCATTCGGGGGTCATTTCCTTCTTGGGGCTTTCAGTCGTTTGCACCTCAAGTTTGGGCCAATATACCGTACTTGTTCATGCACCTCCCCCCCGGTGTGGTCGAAAAAAGCAGACTCGTCCATCCTCCGATTCGTTCGACGCCCGCAGACCACGTCGGCCCGATCAAAAGCAGGAAGATGAAGGCAGTGGCGCTATACTCGACACCCCAGAAGACACCAATTGCACAGAGGTGTTCTTTTTTTTGGTGGTAGATCATGTGACGGTTTTTTCTCGATAATTTACATGTCCTCTCGGTTCGGCAAAAACAGCTCTAAGCAGATGCATCGGGCATCACTTCATGTATAACGTGGTGCAATGCTGAGTCACTGCTGTACTGACCTAGCTGCCTAGCTCATGGAGTTTGCATCTTCCCAACTCATTCTCGCCAAAAAGGCAGCAGTGGTTCTTAGATTCGTTCATATTCTTTCCCAGAAAGGTTCGCCTAACTAGCCCATGAAAACGCAGAAAACGCTAAGCCCAACTAGCCCAAAGGGGTGAAAAGACTGAAAACGAGCAAGACAAGTTTTGACATCACCCCCAAAGCTTCCAGAGACCGATCGGTGCCACGCATTTGACGATCGCTGCCACCGGTGCCACCGGGCCGCCCTTCGCACGGCCCACGGCCAGCGGCGCAGCTCGGCGCAGCTCGGCGAAGAAGAATGGGCCCGGGTGAATAGGGACGGCGGTGGTGAAATTGGCCCTACAAAAGGATCAACGTAGCCCACGTATGTATTTTGGGGGGGTTGGAGGCTGGGAGGGGTCCATTTGTGTTAGGATTTCGTTGGATCCAGAGGGATCACTGTAAATTACAGCGTGCTTAAGTTATTTTGGACGCAATGATCTTTCAGGGCCATGGTTCCATTCCATGTCTTGCTTCGGGGAGTGTCACGGAGGGAAAGGAGCAACATCTCGTCACAGAGCATCGTGAGCTGAGACTGTGGGAGATGATTCATGCGAAGAGGATTGTTGGGCAGGGGATGGCAACACGCAACTGGCAGCGGCCCAAATACTAGCGCAGGGAAATGTACCTTTCACCACGGGAGGTCTTTCTCGGGGAGGCTGACCTTGCGGCTTTCCGATGGGGGTTGACTAGCCTTTGTTGTGGCTACTGCTCGTCTGCATCTATTTCTGAAGAAAGCCGGTTCCATGTGTAAAGTGCGGAGACTTTTCCTAACCAACGTCTCCGTCTCCTGCGTGTTCCTCCTGGATTTCTTTCCCCTTGTCAGGTTCAAACTTTGATCTCTACAGGGGAGGGAGTCCATTTACGAAGGAAAGCACTGGACTCTTTCTTGGGAATAGAACCATTGGGGCCATTGCGGTTGAGGTGGTTAGGTGCCGGTGGAAAACCCTCCCGACATATGAGTTGCAGGTGCAGTCCTTGAAATGTTGCTTCCCGGCTGTTAGTGCGGACATGCTGTTAGTGCAGACAGTAAAACATGCTTCTCATTACACATGGGTTGATCCCCAATCACTACGTTGAAGGGGGCCTTTGCACGACGAGCAGTTCTCCGCCAGGTTCTTCTCCGGGTTATGTTTTCCATCGGCAGAACAGTTCAACTCAAGGTCACAACACGGAAGTGGAAAACCCGGGCTGTGTGGCTGCGTAAAGCCAAAATCGTTTCAGCCAGTCTTCGGCTGCCCTGCCTGTCAGATCTGTCAGTATATAAACGAAATCAATCGAAATCATATGAGCCACGGTCAAAACATGCGAAGACCACTTTGGTAAAGAGGGGGAGGGGTGTGCACAAAACCCTGCAAAACGATAAGATCCACCTCAAAACCGACAACCCCAGCGCTGTATATGATCATATATGCGACGAACTCAAAAGACTGTAAAACGATAAGGTCCAACTCAAAACCGATGACGTCCATTTTTTTGTTGAAGAAGAATAAGGAGTTTTGACCGTCCCTCATATGAGAAACAGAACCCCCCCACACAGCAACCAGGTTTTTTCCGCACCGATCCTCCGCCCGATTTTCCGCACCGTTCTCGATCCTCGATCCCTCAGGTGCGCCGACGGATGGCCCAGACGGAGGTCGTTTCACCCCGCGAGGACGACACGGCGCTCAAAGGACCGAGACGGACGGACCATGCGTCGGGGCAAGAGGAATCGTCATGAACATCGGAAGAGGAATTGGCACACCAGATGTCATGATGCTTAATTGACAACAAAACACGGGATGTGTTTTTTGTTTTTTGGGGAATTCTGAGCTGAACACTCAGTAATTTGTGATATGTTTGATTTGATGAGGTGTTCAGTCCCTACCCTTGAGTCATGAGATGGCAGTCGTCAGGTCGCAAGACTTGAACGGCCGACGTGAACATCTCTATGGCAGACCAAGGCCATTCAAGTGTTCACACCAAGAAGCGTGTCAAAACCACGTTCAACCTTTTTTCCCGAAAGCACCTGCGAAGGGTTTTTCCTTAAGCACTGCTGCCTATTTCATCTTCCTTAATCTCTTTCTCTTACTTCATCTTCCCCACTCTCTCTTCCTTACTCTCTTTCTCTTACTTCATCTTCCCCACTCTCTCTTCCTGACTCTCTTTATCCTACTTCACCTTCCTTACTTCATATTCTTTACTAACTTTCTCCTACTTCACCCTCACAACATCATCATCTAATCATCACCTCATAGGTTATTAATCTCATATCATATCATATTATATCATATCAGGTTATAATATCATATCACATCACATCAATGTCATAACATATCATATCATATCATGTTTTAATATCATATCACATCACATCAATGTCAGATCATATCATCTCATATCATGTGATAAAATAATATCACATCACAACATAACATATGAAGTAGAAGTATCAGATCAACAATATCAAAGTACATCAGAAGTAGATATTGATAGGTAGGTATTGATAAGTGGGTATAGACAGGTAGGTGTAGGTAGGTAGGTGTAGATAGGTAGGTGAAGATAGGTAGGTGAAGATAGGTAGGTGTAGACATCTTCCTTAAGACACCTACCCAACTTCACCTACCCAACTTCTTCTTTATTCTTCTCTTTAGGCGGCGGGGCGGTGCGAGCAGGTCTTACGAAACGCAACCCTCTCGTGGAATCGTGGCCATCGATCGCGCGCGCGTGTGGTGAGACGCGAATCGCGTTTGTCCGTGAGCAACCCTCTGCGGAGATCGTGCGTGTCGATCGCGCGAACGTGTGGTGAAACGTACATTTTTGGTGTGCGCGGTGCGTTCCGCCATTATAATTCTGGTGACAAGGTTTTGTCGATTTTGCGTTTCCCCATTGTAATTCTGGCTTCAAGGTTTGCCCTCGAGCAACCCTCTGCGGAGATCGTGCGTGTCGAGTGCACGAACGTGTGGTGAAACGTACATTTTGTCTGAGCGCGGCTGGGCGCACCATTATAATTCTGGTCACAAGGATGTCGCCAATGTGCGGTCCGGACCGCATACTCATTGGGAAATGCGATTCCAAGGTCTGTGCCCGGTCTGTGCCCGGATCGTTCCCCCATTATAGTTCTGGTCGCAATGATGTCGTGAATGTCACCTCTGAACTTTCTACAATGCGCGCTCTGGACGTCATACTCGTTGGGAACCGCGATTTCATGGCTTGTGCTCGGATCGTTTCCCCATTGTAATTCTGGTCACAACGATGTCTCCAATGTGTGCTGTGGACTTCATACTCGTTGGGAAATGCGATTTCATGGTCTGTGCCC
>CAXAMN010022284.1:911274-923599 GCA_963970005.1 Durusdinium trenchii | reverse complement strand
GATGTCGCGAATGTGCGCTGCGGACTTCATACTCGTTGGGAAATGCGATTCCATGGTCTGTGCCCGGAGCGTTCCCCCATTGTAATTCTGGCTCGAAGGTGTTCCTGTGTCATCGCTCGGAGCGTAGTTACATTGTGTTTTGCAAGCTTTGGTTGCTAATCGCCTTATAGTTCTGGCTCGAAGGTGTTCCTGTGTCATCGTTTGGTGCGCAGTTACGTGGTGTTTTGCAAGCTTTGGTTGCTAATCGCCTTATAATTGCTACTGCAATGGTTTCCAACGTACTTTTTTCCAAGTTTTGCCGCTTTCATTTTTCTTATAAATCTCTTTTAAAAAACGCTTCGAAATCGCAATTTTTGGAGCTTGGACGTCGAGATCCGGTTTTGGGAGGCTATTCTCTGTGCTTGCGGTGCGCAGTTACATGGTGTTTTGCAATCTTTGGTTGCTAATCGCCTTATAGTTCTGGCTCGAAGGTGTTCCTGTGTCATCGTTCGGTGCGTAGTTACATGGTGTTTTACACGCTTTGGTTGCTATTCGCCTTATAGTTCTGGCTCGAAGGTGTTCCTGTGTCATCGTTCAGTGCGTAGTTACGTGGTGTTTTGCAATCTTTTGTTGCTAATCGCCTTATAATTGCTGCTGCAATGGTTTCCACCATGTCTGGTGTAAACCATGTCTGGTGTAAACGGTGTCTGGTGTAAACGCTGTCTGGTGTAAACTGTCTATGGTGTAAACTTTTTCTGGTGTAAACCTTTGTTGGCTTTGTCTGGTGTAAACGACGTCTGGTGTAAACCGTGTCTGGTGTATACGGTGTCTGGTGTAAACGCTGTCCGGTGTAAACTGTCTCTGCTGTAAACTCTTTCTGGTGTAAACCTTTGTCGGTTTTGTCTGGTGTAAACCTCGTCTGCGGTAAGACCTTTTTGTCTGGTGCAACTATATCTGATAACCGACAAAACAACATGAGTTGAACTGTGGGTAATTTGTTTTGTTTTTCAAGTGTTGCATTTGTATGAGCATTGGTTGTCCTGATGCCAGGTTGGGACGTGCGATTTCGCACACTTCGGCGGCTCTTACTACCGGGACTAGCGTTTGAGCTCGACCGGCGCTGGATAAAAAAGAATCGACCGGGACTACCGTTTGGGCTCCGAAGTACAGTGCAACAGAATATACATTAATAGATTTGGTAATAACGTGATAATAGTATCATAATCATAATGTATATATATATAGATATATATATATATTATATATTGTGTCATCTCATCATCATCTCATTTTGTTTCATCTTAATGTTTTGAATCATCATATATCATCTCTTCATTTCTTTAGTGCTCATTCATCTTCTGTTACTTCGCTTTTCTTCCCTTCTATTTGTTCTCTTCCGCCTACTTGCTTTCGGGCCACCCTGTCGTCTAGTCCTATGTAGTTTCTGGGAAGCGGGCAAACTACGACAGGCCCAGAACCCCCCACACTTTTCCACAATAGCTGGAATCTGACATGGAATGCCCCAAAAAACCAACGGATTGAAGAAAGCTCCACCTCACTGCTCGGCTTTCGAACCCCCAGCCAGATGCGCCAATCACCCTGAGATGGTTTTTTGGACGCACCGTTTTCCCGTTGACCGTCGCGACGTTGGTCCTTAGTACTTAGGGCGGGCCGACATCAACGGACCAACCCACCAAGCTCGGTGCCAACGCGCCGATCCATCCAGGAGCGCTTTCCAAAGCATCCAGGTAGCAGCTTCGCCGTCGCACCGTAGGAGTAATCGGTCGGCCTGAAGAGGGCTGACGGCAAGTCTGGGACTGAACAGGTTTGAATCTGTAGGTATGGTGAATCAGTCTAAGATATTTAATTGGCCATTGGCCTGGCCTTACATTGGATGTTGGATTCTTCCTGAACTGTTCCTCTTAAAACGGTTCAAAGGGTTCCCGGTTGAAATTGTAACCCGACCAAGCTTATCTCCAGCGGCGGTGAAGTGTAAGGCCATGTAAGGCCTTTTTCGGGTTCAGGAGTCATACTCGGCCGGCTGCAAGTCGCATTGGGCTTTGTCAATGCATCTTACTGACCTGAGAACCTGATGGAGCCATATCAAAGAGTCAACATTACTCAAATCCTTTCCTAATGTTAGAGATGCAGCGACCAGTTACTCTTGTAAAGGTCCAATCGCTAACAAAAGACACAGGGTCCTCTTTCGAACCTGTTTTCGCCTTGGTCCATCAACAATTCCATTTACAGTAGTTTAGTATAGTTTAGTTTGCAGTTGGTCAGATACGACCGTCTCGTTTCCACCAGTCTCCGTGCACAGGCGAAGGCTGGAGGTGGATCCCTGCCGCCCACGGTGCAGTCCACGCTCCACCTCTCCGGCACTGGGCGCCCAGTGGAAGGGTGGGTTTGGTGAACATAGCGCCGGTGGGGTTTTGGATTTGACCTGAACATGCCGAGAGGACAGACAAAGTTGGATCCGTTGATATACAGGTTGATTGAACTGTCCTTTTCTGGCACGATTGAACTGTCAATGTCGGTTTTAACACCTGTGCATTCCATTGCGGTCACATGGGGGAGGTCCCAGGAGATGAGGCAAAACAGATTCAAACCATTTCAAACCCATGTTTGGAAACTTTTTGGAACACCATGTCCGATCGTTGGCCTCTTGGGGTCGGTCCGAGAGAAGAGCGAGACGCCGCGGTTGGAGTTTGGAGAAAGGAAGAGCGAAGAGCTCGACTCGCGGTCTCGGCTAATCCTTTTGGACACCTACTGGATATGTACTGTATCATGTCCTATTACCAGTGACAGTCGGTAGAATCATGATGGGGGGAAAGGTGTTTACTCACCATCATCATCCACTGTTACTGGTAGTGGGGTGTAACCCAACTGTATATATATAGAGAGAGAGAGAGGGAGAGAATGGCCATCGCAGGAGTTCCCTGTTCGGATTGGCCGATCCGGATCGGCGGGACAAGAGGCGATGGCCTGGCCACACCCAGGAAAAAGCTGTGAGAGCACCTCAGGGCTCCCCAACAACAGCCAGTGACCTGAAGGCCATTGGCATGTCCAAGGTTTTTGAAGGCCGTTTGGCTGGTTTCTCGGGGCTGGTGGCTTGATCATCTGAGTTTGAGCAAGTGTGAAGACCAGTAAGACACACTGCATGCAGGTGTTTTCCTTGTTTTTGATGGGGTCAGAAACGACGGCCACCCGTGGAATCGCAGAGCTGATGTCCCTTTGGCTCAAGACATTGCCTTTACAGAAACACAGGCTTTCTCACCCGGAGTCCGGATGGGCCAAAGGAAACGAAGTTCAGGTGACCAGGTGAGGGCGATGTGAACAAGATACAGAAGCATGCACTCAGTTCCGGACTGGGCATTTTGAGCGTCTCAAGGTGAGTTCTGGTTCAATACCTGCAACCAGAAAAAGAGCATCACCATATTGACAGTATGAGGCCGCTTGTAAAATTGAGTGTGCCACCACCACACCCTCCCACAGATGCTTTCCCGTGCACAGAGTGTCCAAAACGTTTCTCCGTTGTCGTCCGATGTCATCCCCAAAAAAATCAAAAAAGTATGTCACATGTAGGGCCAGGACCCCTCATGGTGTGTGGGATGCAGTGTGGGCTCATGGTTTCCCCTCTAAATTGGAGACATGGACCGCCCTCAGATGCTTTACATCGAAGCACATTTTTTTTTTTAAATGTTTGCGTCTCCTGATGAATGAAGCATTGCCCCAGATTTGGTTCTAGGTTAGTTGTCAGTAACATGATGTAACATGTAGCTGGAGACCAGCCGAATGTTACATGAGTATATGTCGTTTATGTACAGTATATGTTTACGTATTGAGCATTTAACTGTTGATGAATTCTTGCTCTCATAGGCCATGGTCGGCAGATGGTGCCTCGTTGCTGGTGCTTTCCTTGCAGGGAGTGCGGCGCGGTGTGAGGAGGATCTGTGGCTCTCAGAAGTCATGGAAGAGGTTTCGAGGCAGGGCTCATGCCGACCAGCTGACCGCCGAGCTTTGAAGTGAAATGGATGGGAGTTGGAAGGCTCTATCAATCACCCAAGTGAGTTTTTTTCCGCAGCGCACCCGACTGCGCACCCGACACAGTTGAAGCGAAGGGTCCGGGTGGTTTTGGAAAAGTCATTAACATGGAAGTGGACAACGCCTTTTTTTGCAGAGGCAGCTTTTCAAACGACCCTGTTCCATTTCCCGCGTATACTGAGCTTCAGTGAGTCACAGTGTACCCCTTCTGTTAAGGTTTGGTCTATCAATCAGTGGATTTTGTCCTGTCCCTTTCGTCAAGGCCCGTGGTGGACTTCACAGAGCTACCCAAGGTCGGGCAGCACGACGCAGTTTTGGGCGGGATGAGGGTCATGGGGGGAACACTGCCCATGACCCTCAAAAGAGTGGGACCTGTGACGGGGATGCTTGATCAGTTTTGCTTGGTCTAAACTGTGTGAATGGTAAGACTGGACCGACACCATGCCACCACGCCACCCCGAGCTGCGCACGCCGTCGCAGCTCGGTAGAGACCGGTGCCGTTGCTTTTCAGGTGACTCTGAGACTGGATGAGAAGGCAGGAAGATCGATCAGTTGGGGCGGTTCTTGTCCGGTCTTTGGCCGCAGATCCCAGGTAAGGGAGGTGTGTGTGTCTGTGTGCATGTGTGCGTTGTGTGTTTTTTATAAGAGGGTGGAGAGGGGAGTTGGGTTTGTTGCGTTTTTGTTGCTAGAGTTAGCTATAGTTAGCTGGTCAAAACAAGAGGATATGGACATTCACATTCGCAATCATTCACATGAAGTATTCACATCATTCACATCATTCACAATCATTACATTCCAATGCTCGTCGAAAGCAAAACATCCCTTTTGTCGTCAAACAGGATGTGACCTTCGGTCATCGCCGTGCCGTGGGCCCACAGGTCTCGAACCTCAGCCGGGCCCTTTACATCCTCCCGTGGCGCCGGTCTCGAACCTCAGAAGCCGCGCCCGCGAGCACGGCGTCAGCGTTGGTGGAGCTTTGGCGTCAGCTGCCGCCCTTAGCGGTGCTGGCGGTGAGGGGTACGGAACACTTCGAGCTGCTGAAGAGGCTGGTGCTGCAGTGGTTGAGGTGCTTGCGGTGACGATTCTTGTGAGGGAGCTCCCTGTCATATAGGATCAGATAGAGCTCCAGACCTTGACTGCCTAGGATGGATTCACTTGGACTACTGCCACAGAGGACACTGGTATAGAGGAGGGCAGTGCAAGCGCTGGGTCGGCAAAGTCACCCAGAGCAAATACAAGGATTCCCAGTGGCAGGATCACTTCAGTAGATTGGCATCTCATCAGCCGGAAGTCAGAAGTTCTTTTTTGGGGGAGATGGAGGTGCAGCGCGCACAGCCTATTATCCACCAAAAGCTGCCCCAAATTGATTTTGTTTGGGGGTGGTGGTTTTATGTGTGAAGCCTGTCAAGATTTCTGGAAGAGCAGAAGTGTTTGGATTTTCCCTCATGGGAACTGCGATTTCCATGACGTGTTAACATGACGGAGGATGTGTTGAACGTCTTCCACTGGCGATGCCCCCGTAGCCGAGCCGGGGAGCTTGTCCCATCCCCAAACATAGCCAGCCAAAGACTTACTGTGGTTTCAGAGTAGATGGCACAACCCCCAAGATATCTTTTAGATGGGGATCCAAATAAACCGCCTTTTAGGTGATTGTGCAATCTACTCCCAATCCACTGTAGGCCGCCTTGGCCTTGCGGCATCCACCGAACCACCCCGTTCCCCTGTTCCGTTCTTCAGCAAATCCAGGCTGCTTTTTGCCACTCAAGAGAGGAGCCATTCACAGGCGCGTTTTGTTTCCAGCGTGCGGAGAGGCAGACTCTGCTGGTCCTGATGACATAATTCTGATCATCAAGCATGTTTCTGGGCAAAAAAACCTCTTCCTGGATAGTGACAGCCCACCAGCTCCTGGAACGACGGGTAAAAACACATTCAATACACTGCAGACCCAATGGATCTACCAGGGAATTGCTTTGGAAAACGCCTACTGTCAACCGTTTCCGCAGCTGAGTCCATAGTGAATAGTCGTTTCCTTCACGCTGACACATCTGACACATCCTCGTATGACACATGTACCAGCACCCTCCAAGAGGTCTCCTTTTCGTGGCTCTTTGAGACTTCAAAGTGGCAGCTGGATGCATATGGTGACCGGTGTTTTTCTGGTACTGACATGAGGGGTCAAAAAGAACAGAAAGGTTTGGGGTGTTCAGTTACCCTCCCTCCAACAAACATTGAAGCTAACCACTCCTTTGTAGAGGAGAACAGTCTTCCGGCCCATGCTCCACTTCCATGATTTCAGGGAGCACACCCTCAAACTAAGAAGTGGAGAATGGCCTCTTGGAAGACCATGGAATCCTCTACAAACCAGGGTGTTTTCCACGTAACCATGTGAGTTTTCGGGAGTGTACGATTTCACGAGTTCTCCTGGGCCACTTATGCACGGAGGTGGATTTGGACGTCCAAGAGTTCGCTTGCACCGCTTGCGGCTGCCTGGCGCTTCGGGGTGCCACCGGCGTAAAAACCGGCGGCCGCGGGCGGCTTTGGCGCTGGCAACGGCGTGTGGCTGGGAGGATGAAGCAACTGGGTGAGGCCTGCAAGACAGAGACTTGGGCGCATCCAAACCGAAGTCTTGGGATGGGACTTGGGATATGGGATCTATGCAGTATACATTCCAAACTATATCACTTGGGGATTGAAGTTTTCAGCCTTGGCACTCACATCGATCTTTTGTAGCGATCTTGATCTTAACCTGGTCGAGACAGTACTTAGATGTCTTGAAGCATCCAAATTACAAGGGCTCGGTGGGTGAGTCATCAAGATCCAACATGATGTTGACCACCTCGGGCAATTCAATTTCTTACACATGCTGCACACTGGCCTTGGGCCTGCTTTGGTGGAACAAGAGTGGCTCGCTGCCTAGCACCCAGCAGCCAAGGCGTTCAGTGAAGGCCTCCACGGTGTCCACGCCGTCCACTTGAGTTCTTTCATTCTCAGGAATGCACTAGGGCGGCAGCCAGCGGCTGACGGGGAACGCACAAACTGCTTCATGAACTGAGGACAAGGTCTGGCGCCACTCTTACCATTTGATCTATGACCGGGTGCTACCTGAGACCTTGGAGCCAGGGACACTTGGCAGAGTCCTTTTTCGGAGGGGGATGTTTTTACATAGTATATAATATATATATATATATATTAGTACTATATATATATATTATATAGTCGGCGCGTGCCAGACAGACAACAGAAGAAATGGCGTCACATGACATCCCAGTACAGCACCCGATTGAACTACAAGATCTACAAGTAAGATCAAGTAGATTCTTCGAACATTTGCTCTCAATGATCCTGACAGCAGTGTACACGGCTTCTTATTGAGCACCCAGATTCATCCTACTGGGCGTTCCCACTAAATTACACTGGCAGAGACCCAGATAGAAACTATATAACTCTAAAAACAACAGAAGCACGTGAGACAAAGAAATCCATGAGAGCTTCCAGTGACCGTGAGTGGGCCCAACAAAGCGCCAATCAAACAGGCCAATAAGATCAATATGTGGGGAGACTCACATTCCGACGCGCAGAACAATTGCAGATGCTGCTCTAGCATGTGTTGCCCCCGTACAACGGGATGTTGCGTGCACAAATATACGTACACAAATATGCGCGCAGGCAGTACAGCTCCTAGGCTTCACAAACATCACAAGTATTCAAACATAGCAAGAGCAACGCAGGGCCAGACTAGTCGAAATACGATGGTACTCTGGAGATTCCTGTGTTCTTATGTGGCCTTTGGACCAGTCTCACGTTTCAACAAACATGGCTTTATCAACATTACAATGCGCCTCAACACATGCATTGATCAAACAATATGATGTTGGGCGATAAGTATATATGCCAGTATATGCCTACAAGAATATACGCGCTAACAGACAGCTTCCAGGGTTCACAGGCACCATGCGCAAGCGTGCAAATCATTGCAAGGACAAACAAGAAACATGCTACGCGACAATCAAACAACAGTTGCACTCACGTTTCACAGAGCATGGCTGCACCATGTCAACATAATGTAACTGATATATATAATATGCAATATATATATATTATATATATATATTATATATATGTGTGTCGACGCAGACAGCCAGCTCACACCACCGGCACCAGCACTCAGGCCAACACCCTGTCGGAACAGCGCCACAGGGCCTCACAGCACAGGCGCTGTCGCATCCAGCACCGACATCCTGTCTCAAAAGTGCGCGCAGCAG
Organism: Durusdinium trenchii; assembly: GCA_963970005.1. Lineage (NCBI taxonomy): Eukaryota > Dinophyceae > Suessiales > Symbiodiniaceae > Durusdinium > Durusdinium trenchii. Next base: position 915,314 of record CAXAMN010022284.1, on the reverse strand, counting down.
CCACATTCACGCTTGTTTTTTTATCAAACCCTTATTCTTATAGGGTTTGCTTATTCTGGTTTGAAGTAAGAAACCCTATAGTTACCGCCATTTGAGGGGAAACATCCCTTGGCACCTCCCACCGGCTCTTGAGGTCCTGCTTCCTGGAGATTGGCTATGGCTGCGGCATGTCCTACGACGTGGGCGCTTCCGCACGACTTTGGGCAGAGCTTTACCCCCAAACACAGGTGCACATGGTGGACCACAACAAGGCCTGTGTCCAGAGCTTTGGCCGCCTAGGGCAGGGATGAGAAGGGGGGATGAGGAGGGGGGAAGGGCAGGGACCAGCTGGGACATTGAGGCGGTGGCGATCTCTGTATTGCCCTGGGCGGTGTTTGCAATCCATTGGGACGTTGACCTGCTGAAACTGACCTCCTGGAAGACTCAATCCTTTACACTGACCTTCACAGTTTGCAAACGCATTTGCCCCAAGGAACATGGGCCAAGATTTTCTGAACCGGCAGAACTACACGGTTCACATTGCTGACCAGAGCAGCATCAAAGATCTCGAGAGATTGAAGGATGATCTTTATGATGGCTGCTCGGGACAACTTTCAGTGATCATTGACGATGGCTCGCATCAATCTCAAGAGACTTGGGCCGTTGAAATGGAAACGTTTGGGACGAATTCTGAAGTCACGACAATTTGTACCTTTAAAATTTAACGTTAACTGGTAATTGCAAAGCACTCTTCTAGGTCGATGCTTTGGAGACTCCGGGATGGTTCCAGATATGCAGTTAATATAGACTAGATGCTTAGTTGTTTCCGAAGTTTCCCTGTTCGTAGTTTCATCATGTTTCATCCAGAAGCTCATCGCCCGCGGAAAGACAGAACAGGCTCCTTTACAATTTACGGTAATTCATGGTAATTCCTTCATTTATATAATATGTATAGCATGTGCCAGTTCCAATCCTTGATTTCGGTACGGGCCTGGGCCCCATGTTCGCAATTTCTCCGTTCATCTAAGATATCATTAGATATGCATGTCCATGTATAAGCCTTCTACACTGCAACAAAGAAGGTCCTGGATCAAATTTAGACCCACAATTCTGCAGTCCTGGCATCGAAAGACAACTTACCAAGAATACACAATGACCTGCTTACATGATGACAACTGACATGAACTATAGACTATAGAGACCTTTTTGTGATATGTGTTCACCCCGCTATATAGTCCATTGTTTGTTGTTATAATTGTGTTGTTGGCCCAGTCAGGACATCATTACATCTTTCCTGTCCTTATACCCGATGCTGGGTTCAAAAGGCCTTTACTTTATCGAAGATCTGGGCTCCAGCGCCTATCGGAGCATGTATCGTGATAGCGCTCTCGCGGGTCAGGAAGCTCCAGGGATTCTTGGCAGCATAGGTTCGACCAGAAAGCTTTGGGTAGCCCGGGTAGTCCAGTCACCTACCTAGAACATCCTAGAACCTGAAGCACATATCCTATCACGATCAGAGAAAATATCCGGTGAGCGAATTAACTCAAGAATATTACAGGCCCCTGCGATTTAGGTTAATACCCGGGGATGCCATTCTATGAAATGGCAACCCCCGGGTTCAAAACTCCATAAAATCACGGTCTCCATGTTCAAGGTGTCGATTTTCTTTTTGAGAGAACATTGATTGCAAAGGCGGGGCCGTTGGCTACAAAATGAACAATGAACATATTGAATTTGATATGGAAATGAGTGCCCAGGGAGAGGTTGAGGCCCAAGATTTTGTAGCATGGTACTTGTTGGCTCATGGGTGGAGAGTCAATTAGTTTTTGCAGCCATCGGCTTTTTGTTGAAGGAACATTTGGTGAGTTGTGAGCTCATAGCAGGGGCGTAGGCCTCTCCAGGTTTCAATAATCATGTTATATATATATACATAGCGTACGCATTCTTAAGAGATTCATTTTGGACAATACAGCGCGACGCCAACACATGAAAGGAGTAACGGAGAGACTAAAAGGGGAAACTCTAGTAGTATCTATGGGAGTCTGGTTTTCGATTTCTTTTTTGATGCTGGCGATCATTGGCGGTCATCGGCAATATTGAACATTTTTGGAACATGTGGGAACACTTCAAGACATGTTGGGAGCATTTTTGGGCACAACCATTGAACTTGTACCCCTTCATTTTCTAGTGGCCTAGTCCTTCCCACCAGAAAATGAACCGTTCGTTTTCTAGAACCAAAACGTGGTGGGAAGCGATGGGCCCCATGCAGCCGAGTCGCGGCTGTGAAGAGGTCACTTGGGTGTCTCACAGCTTCCAACTGAGTAGATTGTGTCCTCCCATTTTGTTTCCAGCCATGACATGTATTTATATGTCTACTGGTGTAATTGAGGGGGATGTATATTCTTAGCTGAAGAAGAAAGCAGGAAAAGAAAAGCAGAAAGCAGAAAAAGCAAACAATCAGACAAAACAGAATACTATATAAGAAGCATAAGGAATCCGAACCCATAACCCCCGTGTACACTTCAAACAATCCAACAAACTATTGACTCTATAATACCTGTACACTCAGTTTCAGACCTGTACTTCATGGGCTCAGGAACAGCCTTTACTTCATGGCTTCCCTGCTGCGACACCTTCTTCGTAAGGGATCGACTCCGGAGAGGACAGCCTACCCCCAACTGCGAGCGCTGCAGTGTCGACGCAACATTTGCGTGGTGAAGAATTGGTGAGGGCCGGCGCTGGGCGGCTGATCCTCCCATAGACGTGGGCCCAAAGACTTTGGCGAGTTGGGGTGATTGCTCAAAGCCGAGTTGATCGCTTTCTTTTTGGGAATCTGGCCTTTGGATCGTTCCATCATCATGCGTAGTCCCTGATACTGAGAGATACCGCGAAAGCCAGACTTAATGGAGCTGAGCGATGGTGTGGCAAAAGGCCGCGACATCATGCCACTCCTGCAGTTCAAAGCGCAGAGAAAAACTAAGAGAACACACGTCCATGCCAGTTTGACGAGATTCTATTGAAAGGCGATCGGCTTGTATTTTGCAAGCATTGCGTGTGAGGGGTCCTTTTTCGGGTCTTGTTTTGAATGGCATTGCTCCATTGTAATCCCCTTGTATACATTATCTCTTTAAATATAGTCTTAAATGTATAGTAGATATATAGATTATGTATTCAAGAGATGCTCTAGCGAATCCTATATAGCTTGTCCTGGACAATGTTGGGCAGCTTGCGCCCTGACAGGAAAAACATATCTCCAGTCACAACAGCGTCGTTAAAAAAGAAGAAACAAAAAACGGCTCCTGTGGTTCAACCAAGCGGATGGGTGGCAAGCCGGACCCGTTCCCCAATCCAGCACCCGGCGCGGTGATCTTCCGGCACGGGCCGCTTGGAGAGCCAGTCGTCTCAGGCCTCCTCGCGATCCTCGCGCTGCCCCTGGGAAGGACGACAGGCGCGGATTGGCGTCAGCGAAGCATCACCGGCATGGTGGAAGGTTGACGGTTAAAATTGACCAGTTAGACTAGAGGGGTTTGTAGCAGGGATGCCACTATAGACTATAGGATACTATAGGCTATCCCGGCTTTAACTCTTTGCAAGGACAGTGTTTTAGGTCTCAGGGTGTGCAAGATGCCTTCCCTATCAACATACAACAAACTCATAACCATGGGACATGGGGCTTAGCGTTTTACCACTTGGTTCTGGGGAAGCTGAGAATAACAATGAAGGGGAAGGAGCCGTGAAAGCTGGCCGGGGCCTTGTTGAAAACGGTTGTTGTCCATCAGGTCAAAGCCACGGAGTGGGAGGTGTTCCACCGTCTCGAGCCACAGACTTTGTGTGTTTGGTTTGGTTCCATTGTGTTTGAGAGCAAAACATCTAGAATCTAGAACCTTTGCTTGATCAAATTATACTGCATCATCTGTAGATCGACCGGCAAGAGTAATCCATTGTGGCCATCAACCCCTCAGGCTTCCGTCCCTCACTGTCGTGGGTCAGGGATGGTTAGAACATGAGTCTTTAACTGACTGACTGACTGACTGACTGACTGACTGACTGACTGACTGACT